>MUZC01000065.1:993320-1003843 GCA_002072015.1 Radix auricularia
TAGAACTTTGAAATAAATATTTGTTTCTAAAAAAGATTTCATTGATATTCAATCCTAACACCCCCCCGAAAAGAATGCCAGTTCCAACATACTCCGTTGCCACAGGCTATCGGGAATCCATCTTGAAATCGATTCACAAATTTATGCAGAAACCCGTATTGTAAATAATTATTACAGCCGTATTTTGTAAAAATTATCAAATGTAACATCATTTGAGTATGTATTATGCAGTTATTTCTAAGATTATCCATGCTTTTTATCGATAGACTGTCCTAAATTAAATACATCCAACTCTAATCATACCCTATGTGCCTGACTCGTCCAATTTTATATTATGTTACTGCGATGAGACCAGCAGTGTTGCTTAAGATAATAATATCTTTATATTAGCTAAATCAACTAAACTAAAACAGGTGTAAATCTTTTGTTTAAATGTAAATAAAACTTTGAACATATTACTTACGTATTGATTGACGTCTCAAACACGAGTAATTCCTATTAACAAAACCACTAGACTGTGGTCAAAGAACTTAGCAGTGACTCGCTCGGCTTTTCCCGTGAAACAACGAAAAATGGAAATGGTTAGGTTTTTCTAAAGAAAATCGCGTCGCGCCAATAATTACCACTCATTTGATTTTACAACAGTAATTTGAATATTATAATGATCTTTCTATCGGTGTGCGAAAAGTGTTACAGCTTAGTTAATTTCATTGTTTTTCCTACGACTTAAGTTTTCAATCTGAATTTTTAAAATGAAATAATAAAGTTAGATATACTTTCTATGCATCAAACGAAAGGGTAGTATCTGCCCTTTAATTTGATGGTAACACTACGTCGCTAATTTGAATAGGCGCGAAGCGATCGGCGTTTCAAACACCTAATGGTAAAAATTCACGCGAAAAAATGCCGTAAAATTTGTCAAAACTGATACTTTTTAAACACATTAAAAATACATATGGACACAAGTTACAGATACAAAAAATATATATTTCTGTAGATAAAGATTTGAAGTTTATTCACATATTAATTTTATTTGTGTAAGTCTCCTAGAAGTATTTTTATTTATTTTTTGAAAACTATGAAAAATGACCCCAAAACGGGTTTTTTCGCCAGTTTGGACTACCTATTAATATTTCAACACCTTCGACGCCAGTATTTTATTTCCATAAAACAGAAGAAAATATTAGACAGTATTAGACTGACTGTCTCAAAGAGACGAAAGACAATATGTATCTTGATACAAGTACCAACCTTGGCAAATGGAGCTACTGGTAAAGAAGACCTTGCCGCAGGGTTGAGCAAGTCATATGCAACTTCCTGGTAGATCTCTAAGTAGGAGAGGTACACTGATATGTGCTCATCTGTCCTTGTCTCAAGCTGTTGATATATCATGCTCAAGGCTCTGGGAAAATTCAAGGGAGAAAAACTGTTCAAACATCTGGCGTAAGCGGGATTTGGTGAAGAGGTTAAAATTTTTTTAAAGCTGTGATTTTATTGGTCAGTTTTACAGACAAGAAAACCTGCCATCTCTTTACTGTTGCTCTTGATAATTGTGTGTGAAAATTACAGCTTTTGGCACCAAAGTTTGAGGTTATATAACTGAACTGATAAAAAAATACAAAATGTTTTTATTTTCACTCTTCATTTAGTTAAAAAAAAATTTAAGCTTGGTCACATTAAAATTAATCAACTCATGACAGTGGTATTTCAAATAATAAATGGAATAAGTAGACAGTGTAGCCATTTAAATACTACAACATTCTTAAAATAAATAGCTACTGTGCACATAGAAATTAGTCCAGCAATGTTTCTACCTTGTAGCTAGTCCCCTGGTACTGTAACGACTGGTATTACCCTCAACTGTATATGTTTTTCCAGTTCCAGTTTGACCGTAAGCAAAAATTGTCCCATTGTAGCCATTTAGAAAATCTGTAAATAGAATACACACAAAATATCTAACCACAGCAAAAGGTTGCAAACTTTTTGAATTATTGAGCCTGAAAAAGATAATCAACCCAATGTTGATGTTAGGTAAAGTTTGATGTTTTTTAAACATTTTCAGAAATGCTAGAGGTGTGGAAAAACATTCTTAACATAAATGTACTCATACACAAATTATTAGGTGTTAAAACAGTTTGGTCTAATAGCTTGGGTGGGTATAGGTCAGATTAATATGTTAAACAGATTTAATTAAATTACACTTCTAAGAATAAAAATAGGATTAAAAACTCACTTTGAATAATGTCTTTTGCAACGCCATCAAAAACTGCTTCTTGTGTAGCTTCAGGTCTAAAAATATCGGTAAAGACTATGTCATAGCTGAGGTTGCTGCGGATGGCCTGCTGGGGGCCTTGAATTAGAAAATCCTTGTTGTCTGGAATATGCACAGTCAGCACATTTTTGCCTATCTCATAACCAGGGTAGGCTTTTTTGGACGGTTTCAAGCGTGCGTATGTTTTGATTTGTGCCATGGTAAAATGACTGATGACTGCTGGGCAGTGCCTTGCTCTCACTGAACTACTGCTGTTGGACTTGTTGCTGTTTCCCCATCAATGAGACAGCACTGCCCTGCTTCAGTGCTTGGACTGCGGGACAAAAATTATCAAATGTTTGAGTTCAAAAAGTAAATGAACTGAACAAAAATCAGCAGCCAGGGCTACAAGGTGTGGAAATGAACATATTGGGTTCATTAAAACATTCAGATTTAAATAAAAAGTCTTTGTAAATGCATTAAATTTGTTATTTCCTTTTTTTTTTCTTTTCAATATAAATAAAGATGCTACATTTTTTCCTAAAGTATGCTATACTTGTAACACCTTAGAAGATAATAGTGATCAACTAAAATAATCAGAAAGTGTTCAACACAAGGATAAGAAGTATCTAATTAGGCAGAATTAAATCATATTAGTTCTGTGTCCTCATTGGCATCCAACATACCCCCCCCCCCCCCCCCACCACACAAATATCCAATGGAGCAAAGAAAGCGAGTAAGCACCCTAAAGAGTTATCTTTAATTAAATGTAAATCTCCTGTATCCCAATGGGACACTGCCCAAGGGGAGGAACAACTAATACTAATATATTTGGCACATTCATAATCCTTGGTGTGACTTGGAATATAATATAGTCCGTTCATTTATTGCATTGCAACATATTCAATATCAACTTCAACTTGAAACACAAACACTTTCAAGTCCAAGACATTAGACTCATTTGCAAAATAGTGAGAAATAATAAATAATGGCTTAAATTTGAAGGCAAATGTTTAAAATGTTGTTTTAAATGTCTTATACTTAATTCTTCTATAATATAAAACCTTAATGATTAATAAAACTCTTTTATACATTGATGCTCCTGTATTATATTACAACTGGTGCTCACCCAAAAACATAACAGTAAACCAACAAGGCTATGTGAATTATGTGGCAAGCTTGTTCACCTTAAGTCTTAACTTTAAGACTAAGTTACTGCCATTTAACAACATTTATACTAAGTGACAATTAATTGTGGCAGAACTTTATCTTCTAATGTCTTCTCTCTGTATCTCTCATAGTCATGTGTTACAGACACTTCTTCCATCTTCTTTTCTGGGGTGTATTACACCTATGTCATATATGCTTCATTAAAATGAAATCACACAACAAAAGAAGTACAAGAGCAAGGGATAATAAAATACTGATCTCAATAACAACACCTTGTAACATGTATGATCATGTAGGTAGTAAGCTCTTACTCTGCTGCAAAAAAAAGTTAGGTAAATATGGAGACAGACGTCTGGAAGTATTTCTGTAGTATATATATATATTTTTTTTTTAGAGCTTATAGGGTCTTAAACTATATAAATATTTAAGATGTAACACTTTCCAGAGACTCTAAAATTGAAGTATCAGACAAAAAAAAATTGTGTGTATCTTCTAACATCAATTTTGTTTGTTTATTGTTTTTTAAAATATTTTTTTTTTAAATTTTTATATATATTTTTTATTAAATAAGCATCCAATGATCTACCAGATAAACATATTTTTTAATAATATGATGTTTAAATATTTTGTGTGTGTGCATGTTTGCATACCTTCATTTTGAAATGACTCATGACTAAATGAACTATCCTCTATTAACATGTAAAAATGAAATTGGGAACTCATTTTTGACCTACAACTTTGACTCATAATTAATTCTAACCAATGGTTAAAAGGGTTTTGAACATGACACTTTTTATGAATGAAACGATGAGAACAAAGCAATAGTCTTCAATAGTAGTAGAGTCACAATGAGGCTGAAGGTGAATGGTTGCCAATGACAACAAGTCTGCACTGGGTACATTTTGTTATTCCATGCTAATTTCTGGGTGTATATTTCTAAAATTCTTGATTTAAAATTGAAGTGACAATATTTTCTGTTTGTTCTATTTCCAAAGCTTATACTTATTTGGTTTGTTAGAAAGAAGTTGTTTAAAAATATGTTTTTAAATGTAAATAATAAAACTAGAATTTTTCACAATGTAAGATTATAAGTGTACTCATTGCTTGGTGGAAAAAAATACAACAAACAAAATTGAGGTTAGAAGACACACACAATTTTATTTTGTAAAGTAAAGTGTAAAGTGTTAAATTAACATCAGAAATATTTATATTATTATATAGTTAAAGGCCCTGTTGTAAGCATAACTTCAGAAATAATAAGTAAAAATGTAGCCGAGAGTCGAGAGGTACATCTTAAAATAATTGAGAACTGCAACTTTGAATTTGAAACAGGAAGTAGACTAAAAAATAAAATTAACAACAGAATTCAGAATACTTCTAATACTTCTATTACTACCCAAAATACTTCTGAACGCCCATCTCCACATCTCCCAATAAGCCAATAACATAGTAACATAGTCTATTTTATAATTAACCCAACATTGATTATCATAATGACATATATAATGAATACTAAGTCTTAAATTATTAACTTAAATACTATATTTAATATTTTGAAACTATAGTTTTCAGTAATTTGCTATGTATAAATATTATAATGTAATGTAGTAAACTTCACTTTCACTTGCATTTGTAGGCTAAAAATTTGGTCAAAAATTTTAAAGTAAAGTTAAGTGATTAATTTATTATTAAGTTTATTAATTAATTTTAATTAATAATGTTATTAATAATTATTAACAATCCAAATATAGAATATGATTTGTACAGTAAAATGACAGGTATAATTGTATTGTATCAAATAATATTACATAAAGGGTTTAATGGAGCTTAATTTGTTTCGCATATACCCTTTCAATCCGAATCATCACTAAGATGACGACCAAAATAGTCCAGCATGCATGTCTTTTGAATCATGTGTAGTTTACATGCGCCATCTTGTTTCTAGCATTCCCATCATTCCAATGGCGACGGTGTGGCGGGGATAATATGAATAAAATAACAGTCCAAGTTTTTCTAATATATATTTCTAATCCCATCAAAGCCGTTTAATTTTAAACAATATACTAATAATACTTATTTGAAAACCAGTGCATGCTTTTTAATTAATTATATTTGTATATTATTATGAAAATAATAAAAATGAATTTTCCGCAAATTACCCAAGGCCAAGGTTCCTTCTACTTCTACTTCTAAATTGAAACAGGGAAGGTGTTGGAGCAGTGGCGTTGCTTGGGTCAGTGTCACCATGTGCGGCGGTAAACTCATGATGTCCCACTCCCTTCACCAAATCCATTAAATGGATTTCTTGTCGATAATAATTAATCCTCATTAAAACAATGACAAGAACAAAGATAAAATAGATTATAGGACTGAATGAACTCTGGCAATTTAAATTATAGTAAGAATCTATTTATTTATTTATTTTACATGAAATGCACTTTGAAATTTTGCTTACCTGGTATTCAAGGCTGCAAACATGCGATAATATATAAATTTACTTCACGGTATTATTTCCAGCGCATAATCTGAATGCTTCAAATGTACGTCCGCCCTCCCCCAACCCCAGTGAATCTTAATTTTTCTTGCCAAACGTTATTTGGTAAAGACCGTTTTCATGAAGCCACTGACGCACAGATTGAAATAAATAATTGAAGGCTTAACGAGTGTATTGGACACAATTAATCAAAGTTCCATACAGCTCTGTTCATTTAAAAGCATCAAACACTGTCTAACAAATGAGTTTGCTTCGTTCAAAATCAGCTGCTTCGTGTGTTTCATGTGTCTTCATGTTTTGTTATTTTATTTGATTTTAAATTAAAATCTTCAGTTCATATAAAAAAAATTAAAAGAGGTTAATTTTACAGCCAAAACTAATAACTTATTTAGTTCTGAAAGTGAAAGTAAATTTTGCGTTGAATGTCTTTTAAGAGTATATGGCATGTTACTTCAAAGATCGCCGTTGAGAGTTGATGATCTGGTCTTGAATTCAGAATAAAAGTGAACATTAGTTGCAATATCTCTTCATTGTTACCCTGATATTTTCCTCTCAAACTCTGATACTCTTCCAACTAAAATACAATACGATCTGCTGTTAAAATTGCCTTTTCAATAGAGTAGAATGTTTTTTAAAAAGTGACAATCGCTTGTTTTCAGAATAGCTGTTAGTCTACGTCATCTGATGTGTAAGATGAACCCTATGGCGGATTAGGGAAGGGGCTGAGCGGGCTAAAGCCAGGGGCCCCCGACGGTTTAGGGGCCACCAAACTTTTTATATTTATAACAAAAGTGTACAAATGTTTCCACGAACCCTTGAAAATATAAAAAAAAATTATATATATTAACTATACAACTGATCGCGATTCAGACCTGATAGTGTTAATAATCGATAAAACGTGATTTAATTGGCTCACTTAGAGAACATAGAATAAAGTATAGTTTATATTTTTAAAATTTCTCATTTTAGACAAGCTCTGCTGGCCGTGTAAAGAGAGTACCGGCGCGTGATGCAACCGGAGTGGGGTTTGATTCCCAGCAGTGGAAAATAATTTTTTTCTTTTCACACTCAATTTTAACATACCGCAAACACTTCAAACATTTATTTCTTCGTGTTCGTTTTTTTTTTCATTATTAATATTTAGTTACATTCCTATATTAGCTGTTAACAATCATTTTATTTTAAGTACCCCCGTTTCATTGCAGCCCGGGGCCCCGTGCAGTCTTAATCCGCCCCTGGATGAACCTTAACACGTAGATGCGTTCGAAATAATGTAGCTGGCATTTAAATTTTAAATTGCTTGCAATAATTTAAAGACGTTCTCTTACTTTTGTAAATAAAACGCCGCTTCTATAAAGAAGAATATTGCATTCTAAGCCTATGTTTAAACTTGCATTTTGATCATTAGAGCTTTAAAAGGTGATGGTTTGTTTATTTACTTGGTTTGTTAAGGCAGCTCGTGCCGCTCACAAATGCCAGAGATAATAAGGCGGGTTTCTAGGTGTTTGTTCTTGCTAATGGAACAAGAATTGTGTTTTTATCCCAATGTCCGTCAGAGTGTTTTATTAGAATTTAAATTATCATTGTGTTGTATTCCCACCAAGCTGGAATACTAATGATAATAATGACAGGAGCAAACTGGTTCTTACATACCACCCGCACATCAAAGAAAAAAAAAACTTCCTGAAAAACTGAACCATCCTCCTTGCGGACCCTGAGACTAACAACACATTTTTCGCCTCACCCCTCATTGTATTTAGCAGGGACAAAAACCGGTGCGATCTGTTGGTTCGAAGTCGCCTCCCCACTTCACCCAACCATCTGGATACTTTACCATGCGGCCGACTTCGGTGTAAGACATGTCCTTTTGTTATACAGACTGACCGGATAGTCTTCCTTAAGGGGATATTTAACACTAGGGATTGCTTTATTTGCATTATTACCCGCAGTGTGGTCTACACCAATGTGTGTAAGCGCTGCCCTGTGAACTACATAGGTGAGACGGGGATACTTTCTTGCCGCATCGCTGAGCACATTCGGGCGATCACACAAGACAGTGTCCTGTCTCCCAGGGTTGCCAACTCAATAAAATAACAATAACTGACAAATATAAGAACTCTCAACACAATTTACGGACAAAAACAATTTTTTACGAACACATTTAACATAACATTTTGACCTTAAAACAAACGAATATGAAGCATAATCCAAAGATTGTAGCTAAAAATTGTAAAGTATCCATGTGAGCACGTCTCTATTACCATACTCATATTCTATAACGTTAGTTTATTGTATGACATTCATCATCAGTGACAGTGTTTAATTCTTTAATTCCTCCTGCTTATGATCATACATGGAAACATTTACACTGTCGATCATTGTGGGAGTAATTTTTCCCGGTCCATTTATCACAGTCAGTAAACTTTCCAACATTGGAGTAGACAGTTTCTCAAGTTGGTTTTCAATAAAATAACAGCAAAAAAAACGCGTTCTACTTCTGCTGTTTTATGTGGAAGCGTCAACATTGTTTATGCAAACTTCGAAAGTAGCAGACATCTGTACTTTCTAACAATATTTCTAGTCATTTGTCATTTGTCCAATTTGATGCCAGAAAGCAACGTAACCTCCATCGGCCTTGACATTGCTTAAATCCGCAACTTTGTAGTCAATAAACTCGGCCTCGAAACAATTGAAATCTGCTGGAGACACAAATTGTGGTTTAAGCTGGGCCATTTCCAAAATTTCCGACTCTTCCACCGATATTCAGTTAGTGGGTTTTAGCACTGACACGAGCTTCAGCAGTCTGTTGCTTAGACTACTAAGAGGTATTCTTTCCTGAATTGCAGCGACTGCATTGGTATAAAATGCAAGAACATCAACATAAAACTTGTCAAAATTCGATGGATCATCTAGTTTTTGCAGCTGTATGTAATTTAGTTTGATAACCAATGAATAATTTATCGCGTGAAATAAAGGTTGTACTTTCCTAGCTGTCCAGAAAGCTCTTAAACTTACAGTTTATTTATAGAGCGCGGGATGCCACTAAAACAATTTAAAAATTAAAATTTAAATCAAGAAAATAGATATCACAAACATGATTTACTGATTTTTTTAAACGTTGAGAATCCACCTTTTCTCATTTTTTTACGGAATTTGTCGGACAGGCAATGTCACTACAAATCTTTACGGACTGTCCCTAAATTTACGGAAGGTTGGCAACCCTGCTGTCTCCCGACACTTCAATGGACGCGACCATATGGGCGTCAGGGTCCTGGCAGTCACCGCCATTCTCTCTTGCACAAACACACCCGGGAGGGTCAGTATGGAAAATAGACTGATACAAGAGTATGTGACCCTTGCACCACATGGGATCAAAGTCAGGGGCGTCGCTAGGGTTGGTGTCACCCGGGGCGGTATCTCATGGTGTCACCCCTTCATGATTTAAGGGGGACGTCCATAAATGACGTCACTTGAGGCTACCAATTCCCCCCCCCCCTTTTCACCCGCGTCATTCTTTGTCACAAAAACGTAAACCACAACCCATTGTCCCGCTATGACGTTACAAAGTTTAGACACCCCTCTCCAAAGCCATAATTTTCTCATTATAAATTAGCATGTTGCTAATACGTATTTTGTCATTTAAATATGTATTTAGTGTAAGTATGCACTCTAGTATTGTAACAAGCGGGGAGCCATTGAAAACGTCATTAAATAAATTGTAAAAAATCAAATATTTAAGGGGACCTTTTTTTAATGTTTCGGGGTTTTTTGATGTGACGACACATTTTAAACACACCCGCCCCCTAGTCACACATCGTCACAGATGCGTGACCCCTCCCCCTATGGTTGATTAAAGGGAGGGGGCTGAGCGGGCTAAAGCCAGGGGCCCCCAATAATTTGAATGTTATCGTAATGTATAATAAAGATGGGCCAATGTTTGTATGAATCCCTGAAAATGCCTAGGACAGTCATAAGTCAATGCTGCAGTTATAAGTAGGAAGTATAACAGAGTCTGGGCTAATCTTTGTAAGAAGTGCAGTGCTGCTCATTATGTGCCGTGTACAGCTCATTCCCTTCACTTGATTGGAAACGTTGAGCAGTTGTCTTCTGCAAAATCTTTATACCTGGCTTGTTGCATCTACTCATCGTCGACAGATACTTCCAAAACACATACAAGTGATACATGTTAACAAAGCCTTGTCTGACACAAGATGGTCAGCCCGACATAATGCTGTAAGCAGGGCCGGCCTAAGGGAATGGAGGCCCTAATCGAAGTGAATTTGGTGGCTTAAAATGTAATAGAAGAAAATTATAAAATAAATATTGAAATATTTTTTGTGCGAGGCCTCCATTAATAATGAGACTAATCGGAGGCCTTGGGGGGTTGCCGGTTTGCTTATGCCTAAAGCCGGCCCTGCTGTAATGTGTGTTTATAACTCATACTACGAGAATATTGTAAAAGTACTTGCAAGTCTAGAAACACGACTTCAGTTCTTTGTAGTCTGGGTAACAAGTATCTTTAATGAATCTTAGAATCAACCTCTGTTACATAGCGAACCTTACATTAATAGCCATCCATCCTCTCCCTTCACGACCACACACTTTTTT
>MUZC01000065.1:1004083-1016401 GCA_002072015.1 Radix auricularia
TTACTTCACAATTAGTCCAATTTTCAGAACTCTTAAAAAACTTATTGTCCAGCCCCAGGCTTAGGGTAAGGAAAAGGAAGTAGCACAATGCGAAACTCAAAACAAGTGCACAAAGCTAAAAATAAATTGTGCTGTTTTTTAATGAGCTAAATTTCAGCTATTTACAAATGTAGCATCGAACTTCGCATCTATCTCTCAATGATGACTTTAAACTGCAGCAGAGAGCGATCCTTTTCAAAGTTGAAAAGAATACAAAAATGAGTTAGAATTCGTATTGAACAACCAAGACTGAATATGCTCTCTCTAATGAGTGTTGAAAAGGAACTTGTAAGCGTATTTAATAGCTTTACTGACGTGATTGAAAACTTCGCCATGAAAAAAATCGCAGACTTAAGTTGTAGATTGAAATAATAATAAATATATTTAAAATAACTTTTTGATTTCAAATAGAGAAAACAATTCATTACCCCATGAAAAACAAACGTTGAAAAAAAACATTAAAAAATAAAGAATAACGCGTAATATTATTCTTTATGTGTGCTCGTTTGTAACCATGAAACAGCGTATGTCGGGATGCGACCGTCGTAACCGGGGGACTATTTATATACAAACACGCACATCCATGCTTGCTCGTCTTTAATAAATATAACAAAATATTGACTCAAAGACATTGTATTCAAAATTTTCTAAGGTGGAGGATATAGTGAGGTGGGATTCATTCATGCTGTTAGTGTGTCAAAGCCTAAATGGCTTTATGTCCAACCTTTTTAAAGATCTCTCTGCTGCGACTGTTTCTTTTTTTTTCTATTTGTTTTAATGTTGTTTGTGTGCTGGAATTTTTTTATTATTGCAAGTTAACTGATATTTAAAATAAATTAAAATCTTTGTGTTTAATGTATATCATCGTATTTCTTACTTTCTTTCTAGTTGAAAGAAATGTGTATTCTTTGTTTTTCTGACATAAAATCGAACAGTAAAATTTTAGGCTTTGGTGTCACCCCCCTGATGGTGTCACCCGGGGCGGCCCGCCCCCCCTCACGACGCCACTGATCAAAGTTATGTTTGTGCTGACCACCAAGTCGTTTTGCCCCACCCACTCTCCCTTCCTACATAGGCTCGCACTGCTCTCTTCCTGCTCTACTTTCATCGACTCTTTGTATTTCATCGCAGCTTAGTTTTTATTGTAATATTTGTTTCAATTGTGTATTGTTTGTTGAGGAAGGCTTTTTGCGGAAACGTTCGCTGTTTTGTTACGTCTTGTCAGGCTAACCCTTACCCTGTTTACATCTTTTCCATTTACTTGGGTATTATGCACCACTACTACTTTACTGTATCCTCTATCGTTTCTTGGCTTAGTGATTTAACTGAATGGTGTTGCTCTTGTCAGTACTTAATATTCAACAGTAATGAACTTGTGCCTGTAGTTATCATTTCTTGAGATTTTTTAGGCTGAGGTCACCAGACCCACACCCACGACACAGAGGAGAAAACTCCAAGAAAAACTTCTCTCTCTTAGACTTTCCTTTAGTGGACTTTCAGACACCTAATCACTTCAACATCTGTTCGGCTTGAGGTACCGGCGTCGCATCTTTGGCATTAAATGGCAGGACAAAGTGCAAAATAGTGAATTCCAGATGCATGCCAATACCCAAAGCATGTTCTCAATCCTTAGTGAAAGAAGCCTGAGATGGCTAGTGCATGTAAAAAGAATGAGCCCTGGCAGCATCACAAAGGACCTCCTATGTGGAGAACTGGCACAGTGAAAAGGGGAATGGGAGTGGGTGTTGGAGATGGCAGATAAATGTTTACAATGACTTCATATGCACTGTTTCAAGATTAAATAAAAGGAGACATGATAAACACATGACTGTAGCATAACACAAAATTAATTTTGTTTCATATTTATTTCAAGAAATATCACAAAAATCTTTTGGAAAAACAGTTTCTGGAACATGTCAAATGTATAATTTTGTCCCCCATAAACATAGTACCTCACTAAAAAATCAAGCTTTATTTTATCATCACACATTTAATAAAATTAAAATGTATACATTTAAACAAAAAAAATATTTCAGTAATTACTTTAGAAAGTTTTTAATTTTGAATCTTGCCATTAAAAAAGTTTTTGCAAACAGTTTTTAAAAAATTTATATAACATGTTATTACTAATTTCATCAATTACTCAAGAAGCTTTAAATTTTCTATCTTGGCATTAAACAAGTTTTTGCACTATATGACCGACTCAAAGTAGTAATACTACTAGTAAGTATAAAACAAGTGACACTAAACATACAGTTAATAAATTTTACATGAAATCTGGATTCATTTATTTTTACTTGATTATGATGGCTACACCATGCACTTAGAGACATTTTAATTGTTAACTTCACCAATGGTCTCTGAAAGAATATTTGTAGAATAGAAACTTCAGAAAATATAAACAAAAGGGTTAATTTTATTCCATTTTAAAATTCACTTTTTGCTTTATGAAGAATTAAAAAATTTCACTTATTCATCTTTGAAGTGTTAGCCACTGATTTTGTTAATTTTTCATCTTTGATATGGGGTGCTAAATAACTAATATTAGTTTTACACACTAATTTTAAAACCCTTGTCTAAACTGCCATTAAAATGTTAATTTTGAAATAAAAAAGGCACCCTAAAAATCTGTTTAATAAAAACAAATTAAAATTTAAGTGACATTTGATTGAAACACAAAAAATATGTCACTAAGTAAGCATTAGTCATTTTAAAATAGATTGTTTTACATAAACATATTTTGTTACAAAAACAAAACTTATATTGTACACAGACATTTTTTAAAAAGTCAGGACCAGTATGGACAACAAAGAATTATTTTTCACTCCTGAAATGCTACAAAAATTATAAATTTTTAGCTCTGTTTAGGTTTGGAAATATTTTAATTTGGAGATTCAGTTCTTAAAAATAAGGAGACAATTTGAACCAAAAAAGAGTTTACAACATAAAAAAAAAATCAAAACCACTGGTGCAAAAGGGATGCAACAATCTTCTGTATAGAAGGAGGCTCTGTCATATATAAGATAAGAGAAGAAAGAACATATTATTTCACAAAGCCATTTTATTTTATAGCAGAACAGATCTGTGGTAGTAAGTATCAGTGATACTTTCAGAAATCACCATACACAAGTGCAAAATAAATTTGATTAAAACGTAAGCAAATATGTTTACTATTAAACAATTAGCTTTATAAATGTGTATATTTGTGTAAATATATATAATAAAACTATTAACAAAAAATATACTTTACATTGAAAGACCCATTTAAGCTTTCTCTCAAAAGCAAATACATGTAATCTGGTAGTGATATCAAAATAATTTATACATTTTAAAAAAAATTCTTAACAAAAAATCATTTGGTGTAAAACAGTAACATTTGTACACCAAATTTATCACCAAATATTTACTTCCTTTTTTCAACAAATCTTATTGAAATCTTCATTACATCCCGTTTTCTGACTTTGTTAATCCTCAGTCACAATAGAAGAGAGTCAACAAACTGCAAAATGACACAAACAAATTGACTTTAAAATGTAACTAAAAATATGTTTCTTATGACTGAATTGACAATCTCTATCACATTATTAAACTGAAGTGTTGATGTCATTAGGAGTTGATGTTTACTTCTTAAAGTAAATGCATTATTTTCAAACACAACAGAAAAAAAACAAACACAGAAAATACTTTTTTTTTTTTTTTTTAAACACCAATGAGCAGTTTGTCTATTTTTCTCTTTTAGACTGATTCACACTAAGTTAGCTCGATTTAACATTTTTTCACTGCCTTTTATGCACATTCAGAAAATGTATTGCAGAGAAGAGGATAAATCTAAAATCTGCTTCAACAGAGGACAAGTGACATAGTTAAAATTTCTTTAATGTTTTAAAGCTCAATAAGGTTTTCAGCAAACTTCCGCCTCAGACCCATAAGGATTTCTCATTTATTGCTATCAACTGGTTATGAAATTTAAAAAATTGCTGAAAATGTATTTATATTATTATTGTCATACTGACTTCATCTTTTAGGATAATAAGAATGGTTATTTTACGTAACTAAAAGAGCATTTTGAGTTTAATACTATTTTTACCTGTAATTTACACTATTTTTTTTTTACAAAAAAAAAGTAAAGCAAAATCACATCTTCCAAAAAATATTTTAAAATTAAAAAGTACCACAAAACTTTGCCAATCTAGCGAAAAAACTAGTCAACTAAAGCTTCTCTCACTAAATGAAGAGTTTCTCCTTTCTATGATTTCATTACTAAAGAGACCATTATCGAGGATTTAACGTGCTTGGGGAATAGAGAAAAGGCGTGCATTACCCCGCTTTATCAAATTTATCCTTATATACCAACCTGTAATCTACCAAGATAATCCCGTTTATTTATGTCTTCCTGCAACAGATTTCTTAGGGAACAACAATTCATGACCTCGTTTTATAGCACAATCACCCAATCACAGACAAAGTTGGCACTCAAGTGATTTATTGTGAAACATTCTTTTAGCTCTATTAGCAAATTTGATCAAAGTTGTTTATCTATCAGGAGCTGGAGTTGTGTGCAAGAGCTTAAAGAAGTCATATGATTAACTTAAAATAATGCCAAAAAGCAAAAAATTTGAAGCAGGCAAACCTGTCTAATTTATTCTGTACTTGTTTGTTTAGAGCGAGCATGGTCTGTACTTTCCCACGACCTTATCACAGCGACAGCACCTGTGCTCCACGTCTTTGGTGCCATCCATAAAGAAAGGGATTATACAGCAGCCACAACACAATCTAAAAAAAATATATAAAGAAAGGGATTAGATAGCAGCCACAGTACAATCTGAAATAACACAACTTACAATAAATTATCATCAAATCAACAGTCGACAATCATATAAACAATAACATTTCTTGCCAACTCCCAAAATCACAAACATCCACTTTCGTCTGGTAAGTTCTGATCTAATTTAACTCTTAAAGCTCCAAAGCGGGGTAATGCGAGCCTTGTCTCTAATGCCGAAGTGCGGCAATGTTCGCCTCGATAGAACTCTCTTCAGAAACGAAATCACAGAAAATAAAAACTCTTCAATGCGTGAAAGATGATGTATTCGACTTCCGGCAATGGCGGCCATTGCTGCGCTAGTGTTATTGCTCGATTTACAAAGTTTTTTTGGTAGTTTTAATGGTTTTTTTGAAGATGTGATTTTGCTATACTTTATTATAAAAATAATAGTGCTAAACTACAGGTAAAAATGGTATTAAACTCAAGACTGACTTTTGGACACATAAAATAGCCATTCTTAACCTAAAAGATGAAGTCACTATGACAATAATAATATAAATGCTGTATTCGCAATTTTTAAAATTTCTTAACCCGTTGATCGCAATATGAGAAATCCTTATGGGCCTGAGGCGGAAAATTATTGAAAACCTTCTGGAGCTTTAAGAGTTAAATTCATCACTTAAAATTAATGGTGATAACTCAAAATTTTCAGTAAATATGTAGTATAAAATAAATCCAGCACTTATATTTTCAAAATTTCCTAAATATAATCTTATACACATTTAAATATATTATTAATAACACTAAAAGATTTATTTGTGTCAAGGTAATTTCCCTCACCCAAAATGAATAAATCAGATGATGTTCAAATCAGTCTAACAAAATATTCTTTTAGGGTAAAACCTGACCTCACAGAGCTAAAAAGAAAAATAACTCTCACCCAAAACATATAATTAAACCACAGAGAGAATAAGTCAAAAGTCCTGCTTCATAGGTCAGCTTCGTCATCACAGCTTCCTGGCAGTGCTGGCACACGATGTGTGCTGGGTTCTGCAGGTAGCGGTAGTCCTGACCTCTTATGATGACCTGGGGCTGCACAATGACAGCTGAGAAAAATATTCCATAGTAGCATTGATAAAAAGAAACATTTAACTATTTCAAAATTATCATAATATTATAAGAAAAAATATATTCCTTACAATTTAATTTGTAGTGGGACATATCATAATTAGTAATACATATGAAGAAAGTACTGTGCATCAAAAATTTAATGAAAATTTCAATATACTTTTTGGCTCATACTGTCTGACCCTAAAAAGTCTTGTATATTAATTGCATCTTTCTATTCTTGAAATATAAGAATAGCTAAGCTAAGAAATAGCTGCTAAGAAAATTGCTTACTTGTTTGAGAAAATGCACCCTGAGATGGATAAGCAGTCGGCTGACCTTGACATGGATAAAAAACTGCCTGACCCTGCACAGGATAACTTCCGGGCTGACAATGGATTGGGTAGGCATCATTCTGACCCTTGGGTGGATAAACGCCAGGTTGGGCTTGGAGTTGTGGATTAGCATAGGGTGGATATTGGGCAGCATACAGTGATCCTGGTTGGGGTGGTTCATACTTGGGTGGAGCATCATCATTCTTGTCCTCACTTGTAGTATCCATTAAAAAAATTGTGTTTCTTCAATGACGCTACTACAGAACAAAAATAATTCATAACTGATATTAATCTTTTGTATTTCATTTTTAAGTTGGTGGGCTCTGCTTTTGTAGTTTTTTTATAAATTTTTATTTATCCTTGATTTATATGTAACAGAGCAAGTAATGGGTCAATGGGTCATGGGTCAAATGGGTCACATAATTGGATGGGTCAAATGGGTCATGGGTCAATGCTCCCTGACCCACGACCCATCCTTAGTTGCAATAAGATGAAATTTTGTTCAATAAAAAACTGACATCTTTTTACATTTTACTTTTTGTGCTTTAAATTTCGTAGTTTGTTGAAGCATATTTTTACTTTTAAACAATTTTAATATGTCCCATGTTTGATTTAATTTGATATATTTTATTTCGCCAAAATTTGTTTCAATGGGTCATGATGGGTCTGGGTCGAGAACTTGATGGGTCATATGGGTCATGGGTCAAGCTCAGTGACCCATTACTTGCTCTGATATGTAAGAGTCCACAAATCATAATCTCATACAAATTTAATTAAGATTTAGAATTTAAATCAAGATCAAAAAGGCTTTAAATTTAAACTTTAATAATGGCTTTTTATATACCTAACAAATTTATGTCTTGTTAATTTTCTAAATAATTATTTAAAACACAGCTTTTTGACTTAATTACTTAATAAGTGCTAAGTGAAGTTCTAAATACGCTTAACCTAGTTTAATTATTTTGTTTGCACAGTTGTAGTTTTAGTTTAAGTAGTACTATTAACTGTGACTGTTAGCCTTTGCCACTTCACTTTGCCTTTATATAACTATTTTTTTAAAAAAAACACATTTCTTGTCTTAGTCTTTAGTACACTACTTACTACTACAAGCAGATTAATTATTTAGTATTAATATTACAACTACAGTCGAACCCACTTACCTCGAGCTCGGTTAGCTCGACCACCCTATTATGTCGACGTTTTTTATTGGAACCGCCAAATTCTCTCTTTGTCTTAGCATTTTCTTGTCGTTTAATTCGATTTTTTTAAGTCGCCGAAACCTCATAACACGAGCACAAAAAGGATCAAATTTGCCACTTAACATTGGTTATCTCAATCCCCATGACCAATCGCCAGCTTTTGAAAATGTTAGCTATGATTTTTTTATAACCAAGGGAAGGGACCAAGTTTCTGCCTCACCAGGGTCTGCTGGTGACGTCACAGCCCACTTGCGTTTTGCTCTCAGCGCTGTGTTGCTTCTGGTACTATGGCAATCGCCGGCTTTTGAAATTCTTAGTTATTTTATAATTTATAGCCATCAAGGCCACGAAAACATGTATGTACAATTTTATAGCATGCCGATAGCTTCATCAAACAAATAACGGCAATGCTGTTGTGTTAAAAAAAACCTCCAAAAACATGTGCATGAACATTATCATTTATTAACGCTAGTGATGGGACGATACCAAAATCATAGGCTGCTTACTGTAAACAAGGCTCCCCAGATTTAAAAATATATAATATAACAGACTACAGACAGTTTACCCACCCCCACTCTCAATCTCCCACACCATTGTTGTTGGTTAGTCCTATTAGCATCAAGTTACCGAAGGAATTCTAAGTCCATTGTAAGCTGAGGGGATCGTATGGAATAATAAAATTTACCATGTGCAGACTTGTTGTCATTGGCAACCATTTATCCTTCAACCTCATTTTGACTATTACATGTACTGTACTACTGCTTTGTTCTCATTGTTTCATTCATAAGAGGTGACCGTGTGCAAAAGCCATTTAACTATTGGTTAGAATTAATTAAAATATGTCAAAGTTGAAGGTTCAAAAGTTCAAAAGGAGTACCTAATTTATTTGTGTACGTTTATATAGAGAAGAGTTCGCTTTGTCATGAGTCATATATAGGTCACGATAGACCATTCTGAGTCCATTGTAAGCTGAGGGGACGGACCCAAAGAAGATGATTAGGAAGAGAATGGTTCGGGGACAATGAGGGGATGTGTAGGTTACTTATTTGTGTAGCTTGTAAGGAAAATCAAGCAAGTGGCTTCGAAAGCACAGTATCGCTCAATCTGGGAATCACCGCAAAACGGCGTTATATTTAAACTTAAACGGTCTTTAAAAACGAACGGTCTTAACAACCTTAAGAAAGAGTGAAGAAATAGGGTCCCGATATTCAGATACGATTCTGATTAATAGTCCCATCACTAATTAACGCACAACACGTACATAAAGAAATTTCAAGCGCATGTTAATATTTTGCCGCCATATTGGTTTTCGCTTTAACTCGATCATCGATTATGTCGATGCCATTTTTCATACCCCAACACCGTCGACTTAAGCGGTTTCGACTGTATTACTATACAATCTATGGTAAAGTTGGGTAACTGGCCCCATGGGGCAATTACGCCACAGTTACTGGGGTCATCAACAAAAATGCTTGCTGCTATTTTTTAAAGAAAGAGTTACGCTCTACATTAGTCTACATGGTGGAAAGAATCTAAATATTCAGGGAATAATATACAACCATGTTTGGGTTTATAACCTATGGCATAGATTATAACTTTGCATCTTTGTGTGAGTGATTTTCTTCTTCTGTTTCCTGTTTCAATCTTAAAACTTTTGCTCAGTCAGGTCATCTTTTTTTTTAATGATGAAACAATATTTTTAAGCTGAGATTTTCAAAATTCCCTCTAGTTACAAGTACATCTATACTAAGCAAGTACATTTTATCAGTTTTAACAATCTGTGTATGTTATTTTTTAGTTAAAAACTTATATTTGCAGGCCATGATCTGCTAGCGAGGAAGCTATTTGTTTTTGCAAAATAAAGTGGGTGTTGGCTGAAAATGAAGGATTTGAAATTGTTTCTAAAGGGTTCTAATTTTAACATAAATGTAAAACTTTACTGCATTATTTTGAATGGAGAGCATTTATGAGAGGCTTTTGGACCCGTTGCTCATTAATTAGCTTGTGTAAATTAATTTATGAAAGTCCTGGGGCTTAATACCCTCGTGTGGAATTACTGATCTCCCATCGAGCGCCTCCTCAAGTGGTGGATAGGGGAGAGCCCACAAGATGGAGGGTCCGGGGTAAATAAAATACCCGGTATACATGTATGCTATTCAACATCACACTAGAGAAAATCATTAGACACATACATGTTAGTTCCAGAGGAACCATAACTAACCACTTCCTAAGAGGCATAACAGAACAAAGACTATAAACTATAAACTAACACAATGAGATAATTTGGGAGGTGAAAGAAAGGTTAACAGCAGGCAACCGCTCCTACTTCAGCTTCCAAAAATTTCTAAGAAGCAAAAGCCTCTCAAAGGGAACAAAGAAAATAATATTCACCACTATTAAAAGGCCAGTAGTAACGCACGCTAGTGAGACTTGACCCTGACCAAAAAGGGGGCAGACGACTCACTGGTCACCCAAGACTGAGGTGGATCGATGACGTGGAATTGGACCTACACCAGCTGGGGGTTCGGACATGGAGAAAGAAAGCCATCAATTGATCTGAATGGAAGAATTTGGTGGAGCAGCCCAGGGCCCTACTTGGGCTGTAGCGCCACAGATGATGATGATGATGGGACTTAACACCACCATCTTTTTAAAAAAATGTGAAAACCAACAAAAATATTGAGAAAATAAAGAAATTTCATGTTTTAAACTAATTAACAAGAAATGCTTAAAATTGGAAACAAAATTCAATGATTTGAGGAAATAATTTTTTTAAATTTTGTTTTTGCATTTTTTGTAATAGATCCATTAGTTACAAATAGCAGAGCGTCGACCTCGTCTTGACTAGTTGTGAGCCTTGAGGCTTGCCAAGGGACCATCCAACAGTGGTCCAAAGAAAAACAGAGCACTATGCCAAGGGCTAAGGCTGAAGACCTTACTTTGGGTTATTGAGAAATGGTTTGAGCTACACAAGAATACTTAACCAGATTAACAGGATGCAGAAATTATGTGGCTACCTCAGTCAGAGATTCATCTGTGATGAAACAGACTTTGTCACTGACAACAAGACATAAAATAGAGTGAACTAAAGCATTTGGTACCATGTTAAATGCATAGAAATCCAAAAAAGGCTTATATTTAAGACACGAAGTGGGCAAATGAAAGTTGTGACAACAGCCACTGTGAAAAAATAACCTTCTACAAACCGGGGCTTATTTCCTCCACTTCGGTTAAGTTTCATAAATGGATAGGTCTAAATAAAGCTTTTCTTTTTATTTCTATTAGTGTCAATATTACTTTCTAATAAAAACTATCTTTACTTTACAGTAGTGTTGTTTTCGTCGACGAAAACTGAAACTAAAACCTTCGTCAACGAAAATGTTGACCTTTTCGTCAACGAGAACTAAAACTAAAACTAAAATTAGCAGCAAGACTAAAACTAGACGAAAACTAAATCTGGTAGACAAAAGACTGAATAAAAACTGAAACTAAAACTCCCCAACGAAATAAAAACTAAAATCCCCATTTATCGTTCTTTTCCGGTACTGCGGTCTATTCTAAGAAATTATTATGACCTAATTTCTTTGATGATCGCGCATGCGTATCAACTAGGCATCAAAATAATACAATTAATTAACGTTGAAAGTTGACAATGACAACAGCAGGAACTGGTGTTGGTGGAGTAAGTGGACGCCTAAAATCAAGTGATGTTTGGGATTATTTCACGTACCGTATAGATTTAAACAAAAGTGAATGTTTGGTGACTATCGACGTTAAGAGATGCGACATACTGCTCGTGGGAAGGAATCCCACAAATCTAAAACGGCATTTAAAAGCTTGCCACTTATAGAAAATGATGCCATGGAAGAGAAAGAGAAGACTAAAATAGTGGCAGCACCCAGTAAATCAACCAAGTTGCCAGCTTCCAACTCTTCTGCCTCAAGGAAAATTACCGACATGTTTGGTAATAAACTTAATAAACATAAATATTCTGCACAAGTCTGCTGAAAATATTGCTAGAATGCAAGCTCTAACACGTTTCATAGCGAAAACTGTTGTTTCCACGTCGTTGGTAAGTAATAATGTATTATTTATTTCTTAGTAGTTACTACTTCTTAGAACCTATAAAAAAAAAAAAGACACATGTGACATATCATACATGTAGTATCATAACCTTACGAACATTAAATTGTAAAACAAAACTTTTTCATTATAATTTTATGTGTATTAATATGGGCAGCAGTATCACTAATTTTGTTATGGGACAGGACAGGGCTTGAGAAAAATAATTGTTAGAGTACTTAAAACAGTTAAAATTTGTACGCATGGCAGCTAAAATAGCAAAACTGTTAAATGTTATTCATTTCATTGAATCAATATAAGAATAAATAAAAATGGCTGTACATTGCTACATGATAATTAGTATGCAATTATAAAATGTAAATTGTAAAATAATTACAATAATGAAAGAATGCAATTTACATGTACAGGTTGAGCATGAGGCATTCAGAGAGTTCTGCCAGGCAATGGATCCCAAGTTTCAAGTACCAGGCCGTACAGCTATACAAACGGCTTTAAAATCGGCGTGTGAAGAACTCAAAAAGAAAGTTAAAGAGAATATACAACATGCCCGGCGTCTTACCCTTTGCTTGGATATTTAGTCTTAAAAGGGGCCTGGCGGCAGCGTTCCTTGGTGTTTCGGCTTGTTTGTACAATCCAATTATACAGCAAGGTGAACATTTAACACTGAAAGTGTTTACTGTTAGTCATCCTCATACAAGTGATATGATTGCTGCTAAAGTTAGCGATTGCTTCGAAAAATGGGGTATAAAAACTAGCCAAGTCATGCTAGTTATTACGGACAATGGCGCTA
>MUZC01000065.1:1038734-1049572 GCA_002072015.1 Radix auricularia
CCCATGAGGTACTGGTCACTGTCCTATGAGGTACTAATCACTGTCCAATGAGGTACTAGTCACTGCCCCATGAGGTACTGTTCACTGTCCCATTAGGTACTAGTCACTGTCCCATGAGGTACTAGTCACTGCCCCATGAGGTACTGGTCACTGTCCCATGAGGTACTAGTCACTGCCCCATGAGGTACTGGTCACTGCCCCATTAGGTACTGGTCACTGCCTTATGAGGTACTGGTCACTGTCCCATGAGGTACTAGTCACTGTCCCATGAGGTACTAGTCACTGTCCCATGAGATACTGGTCACTGTCTCATGAGGTACTAGTCACTGTCCCATGAGGTACTAGTCACTGTCCCAGAAGGTACTGGTCACTGTCTCATGAGGCACTGGTCACTGTCCCATGAGGTACTGGTCACTGTCCCATGAGTTACTGGTCACTTTCCCATGAGGTACTGGTCACTGTCCCATGAGGTACTGGTCACTGTCCCAGGTGGTACTGGTCACTGCCTCATGAGGTACTGGTCACTGTCCTATGAAGTACTGGTCACTGTCCCATGAGTTACTGGTCACTGTCCCATGAGGTACTGGTCACTGTCCTATGAAGTACTGGTCACTGTCCCATGAGTTACTTGTCACTGTCCAATGATTTACTGGTCACTGTCCCATGAATTACTGGTCACTGTCCCATGAGGTACTGGTCACTGTCCCATGAGGTACTGGTCCCTGCCTCATGAGGTACTGGTCACTGTCCCATGAGGTACTAGTCACTGCCTCATGAGGTATTAGTCACTGTCCCATGAGGTACTGGTCACTGTCCCATGAGGTACTGGTCACTGTCCCATTAGGTACTAGTCACTGTCCAATGAGGTACTAGTCACTGTCCCATGAGGTACTGTTCACTGTCCCATTAGGTACTGGTCACTGCCTTATGAGGTACTGGTCACTGTCCCATGAGGTACTAGTCACTGTCCCATGAGGTACTGGTCACTGTCTCATGAGGTACTGGTCACTGTCCCATGAGATACTGGTCACTGTCCCATGAGGTACTAGTCACTGTCCCATGAGGTACTGGTCACTGTCTCATGAGGTACTGGTCACTGTCCCATGAGTTACTGGTCACTTTCCCATGAGGTACTGGTCACTGTCCCATGAGGTACTGGTCACTGACCCAGGTGGTACTGGTCACTGCCTCATTAGGTACTGGTCACTGTCCTATGAAGTACTGGTCACTGTCTAATGAGTTACTGGTCACTGTCCCATGAGGTACTGGTCACTGTCCTATGAAGTACTGGTCACTGTCCCATGAGTTACTTGTCACTGTCCCATGAGTTACTGGTCACTGTCCCATGAATTACTGGTCACTGTCCCATGAGGTACTTGTAACTGTCCCATGAGGTACTGGTCCCTGCCTCATGAGGTACTGGTCACTGTCCCATGAGGTACTAGTCACTGCCTCATGAGGTATTAGTCACTGTCCCATGAGGTACTGGTCACTGTCCCATGAGGTACTGGTCACTGTCCCATGAGGTACTGGTCCCTGCCTCTTGAGGTACTGGTCACTGCCTTATGAGGTACTGGTCACTGTCCCATGAGGTACTAGTCACTGTCTCATAAGGTACTGGTCACTGTCCTATGAAGTACTGGTCACTGTCCCATGAGTTACTGGTCACTGTCCCATGAGGTACTGGTCACTGTCCCATTAGGTGCTGGTCACTGTCCCATGAGATACTGGTCACTGCCTCTTTAGGTACTGGTCACTGTCTCATCAGGGACTGGTCACTGTCCCATGCGGTACTGGTCACTGTCTCATCAGGGACTGGTCACTGTCCCATGAGTTACTGTTCATTGTCCTATGAAGTACTTGTCAGTGTCCCATGAGGTAATAGTCACTGTCCCATGAGTTACTGGTTACTGTCCTATACAGCACTGGTCACTGTCCCATGAGGTACTGGTCACTGCCCCATGAGGTACTGGTCATTATCCTATGAAGTACTGTTCACTGCCCCATGAGGTACTGGTCACTTTCCTATGAGGTACTGGTCACTGACTCATGAGGTACTGGTCACTGCCTCATGATGTACTGGTCACTGTCCCATGAGGTACTGGTCACTGCCTCATGAAGTACTGATCACGGCCCCATGAGGTACTGGTCACTTCGTCATTAGGTACTGGTCACTGCCTCATGAGGTACTGGTCACTGTCCCATGAAGTACTGTCACTGTCCCATGCGGTACTGGTCACTGTCCCATGCTGTACTGGTCATTGTCCCATGAGGTACTGGTCACTGTCCCATGCTGTACTGGTCATTGTCCCATGAGGTACTGGTCATTGTCCCATGAGGTACTGGGTTTATAAATATATACAAGGGTTTCACCCGTCAAAAATAACAGAAGTTTTCAAAATAAATGTATATTTAACTGCAATCTAATAATATTTGACAAAATGTACGTCAAAATAAAAAATAATATAGTCTAATACAGAACTTTCATTTATTTTATAGTTTCGTTATGTTTCAGTGGAGATTCTCTAATGAATAAAAGAATTGATATTAGTATCATTTAATTTAATTTGGCATGAGGAAAAATCAGAGAATGTCAATTTTATTTATATCAGTAAAGGAAACCTCTTTTATTTATTATTCCTAAAGAACAATTGTTAATTGATCTTAATACTTTTAAATAAAATTGTCTGTTCTTTACAATACCATTCTAATAGAGAAGAAGTTCAATAAGCTTTAGTGTGGTCTTATCGAAAGTCATTTTTGAACACGCTAAGATTACCAAAGATTAAATTTTGTGTAAACTTACTTGTTCTTTCAATACTAATAACACAATAAAATTAATTTATTGCCGTTAGTTTACGTTTTCATTTATTCGCTGTCTTAACGTATGGTTATTTTCAAAAGTTAGTATTGTCTGTAGCACATATTTGAAATGAGTTTTAATGTCAGTATCATAACTTAATGTGCCATGTTACTTAAAACTGAAGGTATCGTATTAAGCAAAATTTGAAACACTGGTGGATAAAATAAAATAAATATTAATACCCTTGAAGAAATAAGAAAACAAAATATGTTATTTTTTTAAACTCAGTTTATTGCAGGTTCACTTTAAAATTCATTCATTCGAAGTTTCATTCATGCCCAAACCACGTTGATTATTGTAAGTTATAATAAAAATTGCACACGTACCTGCGTTCGTGATTCACTAAAAGATACTACTACACAACAACGACACTGTAATATTGATAACTATTTGAGCACTGCAGTTCATTAGTCTATTTGTTGTCGCTAACAACGTTTAAAATAAACTGGTTAGACCCAGTGGCTCTTAAACATAATAAAGGTTCTACAAAAATATGGAGCTCGAAACATTTTGAATCTTTTAAAGAACCAGAACGTACATTAAAGCTCCGTATAGAAGTGTAAATTAAATTCTTCATATCGTTACACATTTTTAGGTTTACTCTCCCTATAAGATCTACGGCTAAGACTCTAACAAATGTTACCCCCATGGACCTTTACGCTCTGGTACGTCGTATACTTGGCTGACTTGACGAAATGTTCATCAATCAACCGGTCAGAACATATTAGTTAGATTTGGACAGTCGTCATGAACTCGAGAGAATGAGAAAACTTTGACATTATTATTTTTATTGTTGTCATTAAAGAAAATTCAACTGGGAAGTCTTTTTTTTTTCCTCTTTTAATTAATTGTCCTGGCGGTGAATATAAAATAATAATTATATTTAAAAAAATAATATAAATAATTAATCACCATTTAATTGCAGTTATCCCCGCTTACTCTATAATAGAGTAATCTCTCCTACAAAATGTCCCCTGATGAAATTTAAATTTAAACTATCTCTACCTTTTTGAACGATTTTTTAAAGAACTACATTCAATTGTCAATTGGGGAAAAATAGTCAGAAAGTTATTAAACGCTTTTGAAAAAAACAAACAAAGAGTGTAGAAAGGATGAAAAACTCTGCCCCCACAAACACCCTCCCCAAAACCAGTTGAGCTGTACAGACGGTCACTCAACTAAGTAACCAGCCGGTTTAAATAACCAGCCGGTCACTTAACTAAGTAACCAGCCGTTTATTCTACTAAGTAACCGGCCGGTCACTCTACTAAGTAACCAGCAAATCCACTTCCTTAAAACCACGACTAACTGCTAGTAAATATTAAAAAAAAAGAAATCTAAATGACAATGTATTTATGTTTTGAGTATTTGAGTTTCCTGGCCTTGACCACTACGCGCCCATTCTGTTGTACACACCAACGATTCTCCTACAGCGGGGACATCTGTGCTCAGCGTTTTTGGTGTCCTCTACACAAAATGGAATGAGGCAGCAGCCGAGCCCAAAACTGAAACGAAATGGAGGGGTTGACAAGTAACAAGTCTTATAGTAGACTATTTTTACACGCACACGTCTATCAATCATAAGTCTACAGTAACATATTTTGACATTCACACGTCTAGCAATCAAAAGTCTTACCGTAAACTATTTTTACACGCACACGTCTATCAATCATAAGTGTTACAGTAACATATTTTGACATTCACACGTCTAGCAATCAAAAGTCTTACCGTAAACTATTTTTACACGCACACGTCTATCAATCATGGATATGTTACATTCAGACGTCTATCAATCATGGATATTTTACATTCCCAATCAATCATGGATATGTTACATTCACACGTCTATCAATCATGGATATTTTACATTCCCAATCAATCATGGATATGTTACATTCACACGTCTATCAATCATGGATATTTTGCATTCACACGTCTATCAATCATGGATATTTTACATTCATAAGTCTATCAATCAGGGATATTTAACATTCAAACGTCTATTAATCATGGATATTTAACATTCACACATTTGTAAATCATGGATATTTTGCATTCAACCATCTATTAATCATGGATATTTTACATTCCCACGTTTATCAATCATGGATATTTAACATTCACACGTCTATCAACCATGGATATTTTACATTCATAAGTCTATCAATCATGGATATTTAACATTCACACGTCTATCAATCATGGATATTTAACATTCACACGTATAAAAGTCAATGGTCTCGTTGGTCTGCGTAAAAATTAAAAAAATTCTTGTGCGCAAAACTGCACGACATCAATTCTTTGTTTAATATTTTACAAAATCAGACACAGAGAAGTACGAACTAAAGTTGCTCTCACCCAAAGGCACACAGGAGAACACAAAGAGAAGTACGAACTAAAGTTGCTCTCACCCAAAGGCACACAGGAGAACACAAAGAGAAGTACGAACTAAAGTTGCTCTCACCCAAAGGCACACATGAGAACACAAAGAGAAGTGCGAACTAAAATTGCTCTCACCTAAAGGCACACAGGAGAACACAAAGAGAAGTACGAACTAAAGTTGCTCTCACCCAAAGGCACACAGGAGAACACAAAGAGAAGTACGAACTAAAGTTGCTCTCACCCAAAGGAACACAGGAGAACACAAAGAGAATTACGAACTAAATTTGCTCTCACCCAAATGCACACAGGAGAACACAAAGAGAAGTACGAACTAAAGTTGCTCTCACCCAAAGGCACACAGGAGAACACAAAGACAAGTACGAACTAAAGTTGCTCTCACCCAAAGGCACACAGGAGAACACAAAGAGAAGTACGAACTAAAGTTGCTCTCACCCAAAGGCACACAGGAGAACACAAAGAGAAGTACGAACTAAAGTTGCTCTCACCCAAAGGTACACAGGAGAACACAAAGAGAAGTACGAACTAAAGTTGCTCTCACCCAAAGGCACACAGGAGAACACAAAGAGAAGTACGAACTAAAGTTGCTCTCACCCAAAGGGACACAGGAGAACACAAAGAGAAGTACGAACTAAAGTTGCTCTCACCCAAAGGCACACAGGATAACACAAAGAGAAGTACGAACTAAAGTTGCTCTCACCCAAAGGAACACAGGAGAACACAAAGAGAAGTACGAACTAAAGTTGCTCTCAACTAAAGTTGCTCTCACCCAAAGGAACACAGGAGAACACAAAGAGAAGTACGAACTAAAGTTGCTCTCACCCAAGGGCACACAAGAGTATGCAGAGGGCAAAAGTACAAGAGCCAGGTCTGCGGCTCACTTCCGTTACGACCGGTTCAAGACAGAACTGGCATATGACACGAGCTGGGAAAGACTTGTAATCATAGGCGTTTCCGCTGCAGATGATCTCGGGGGTGTACGTGCGAATCACTGTGACGCAAATAATCAACAGATATTCGATTTTTTTGGGTTGGTTTTACAACAATCCCAGTTAGGGACCGTCCATAAAGTATGTAACGCTATTTAGGACCATTTTACCCCCCTCCCCCGCCAAAAACTGTCACAAAACTCGGACCCCCACCCCCTCATCCCCAAAGTACGTCACACTTGATAAATTAAAAATAACACCGTGACGTCACACCTGGCCGGACCCCTCTCCCCGTCACATTTTCTACCCCCACCCGGAGCTTGAGATACTTAATGGACGGCCCCTTACTAAAATATTCAATATTTAAAATGTGTGAATGAGACAGTCGGACAGGACAACACACACACACACACACACACACACACCCACACGCACGCATGCACACACACACACACACACACACACACCCACACACACACACGCACACACATACCAACCAACAAATACATCCATTATTGCCAAATATATATATAAAATATAATGCCTATTAAATTGCGATGCCTAATTCTCTAAATTGGTTTCAAATAGTTGTATGTCATAATTCTAATAAGTAAGAATTGATTTGATAGCGCCACATGCCATTGTGTGTGATGCTGTCCATGAGAATGTCAGAAATCGTCTTAGCCGCTGACCACCTGACCACATACCACAAGAACGACCTTGATTTAAATTGACTTTGGGAAACTGTGAAAGTCGTTACAATTGATGTTGATTTTTTTTTTTTACAATATCAAAAAAATTATCTGATGAATTAAACTTCAGCTTACCAGGAGTTGAATTACCATCCTGCTGAGGCGCTGCATGAGACCCTGGATATAAACCTGGATATGGCTCTGGATGCGGCCCATAATTGACATATGCCACAGTGTTTGTGCTCGTCATTGGAAAACTCTCTAAAATGCTTAAAAATAAATAAATAAAAACAAGTGCAAATCTGCTCTGAAACATTTTTTTTTCAAGATGAAATTTATTTGCATCAATTTATTTACTCCATTTTTAGAATAAAAACACTGCACATAATTAAGCAGGCAGAGAGGAACATACTAACACTAAAAATGTTGTCCACATAAGTTGTGCCTGATAGAAAATTCGTATTCCCCTGTAAGCGTATGGCACAGCACATACAGTGTGTTACCAGCCCGAGGTGGGAAATATTTTACCTTAGTTAAAAAGTGGTACCAATTTTTACATCAAATTCAGATTTTCTGAACATCAAAGTTGCAAACCGCTCAGCACAATCTTATCTGTGATGAACGCCCATACAGAAGATTATTGCGTCCTATCTGATCTATGATGAACGCCCATCTATACAGGAGATTATTGTGTCGTATCTTATCTATGATGAACGCCCATCTATACAGGAGATTATTGCGTCCTATCTTATCTATGATGAACGCCCCATCTATACAGGAGATTATTGTGTCGTATGTTATCTATGATGAACGCCCATCTATACAGGAGATTATTGCGTCCTATCTGATCTATGATGAACGCCCATCTATACAGGAGATTGTGTCGTATCTTATCTATGATGAACGCCCATCTATTCAGAAGATTATTGTGTCGTATCGTATCTATGATGAACGCCCATCAATACAGGAGATTATTGCGTCCTATCTGATCTATGATGAACGCCCCATCAATACAGGAGATTGTTGTATCCTATCTGATCTATGATGAACGCCCCATTCATACAGGAGATTATTGTGTCCAACGTGCTGAAAAGAACGGATTGACCATGACGCAGCTTTCACAAGGGGATTTGTGCGGCACTACGCCCAGCCGCCTTTGTTTCCCTGACTATTGTTGGGTACCATTCGGAGCTGGGTGGGCTCAGGGACACCTTTGGCCCCGGAAACTAATCCCTGCCATTCTTGAACACGCGACCCTCCGTACACTAGACCATCTCGCATTCTAATCGACCACCGGGGCCTTCACATTATGAAAATCAACACCCTTCACACTATCACTTTCAATAGTTAGTAGATCTCTCTTATGTGATCGCCTTGACTGCGCCATGGTTTTCTCTACTCTAGGGTTTACAAAGGTCAGCTCACATGATGACGCACGTCTTAAGAAATCTCTTATTTAGCGATTAGTGTTTTTAAGAGATTCTGTGAATTCCATTTAAGATTAATTAAAAAAAAAAACAACTAATACAAACCTAGGCTAAAACCTATATCTCCGACCGCAACGTCGCGTCTCTTCCGGTTGATATGAAAGGATAGTTGCTTCCCTTGAATCTTACCTCCCCTTGCGGTAAAACGTAAGTAAGTCTATTTTCATAATTGCATTTGTATTATTGCGCGCAGCGCGCTTTCGGTAAATAAATTAAAACAAAAAGAGGAGGGGCATGAGGGGAGAGATTTTAATTTAATATTTAAGGCCTAATTTAATATTTAATTAGAATTTATATGTACATTAATATTTATTAATAACGATGGGATGAAGGAGAGGGGGGGGGTCTCCTGTTCATTTTTTCCCAAGTGTAAATGAGTATAATCTAAGAACTATTTCCTGTGCTCATTTAGAAGTGACGTGAGTGCTGCTAATTACCCTGCCACGCCGTCTGGGTGCGCTTAAATCAGTAGGTAGACATTTTTTTTCAGCGGAAAATTTAAGATTTTAGGATTTGGGTTAGGTATTGCTTTAGAATTTCGGAAAATTTAAGATTTTAGGGTTTGGGTTATGCATAGCCATGGCCATAGCTTTAGAATTTCGGAAAATTTTAGATTTTAGCGTTTGGGTTAGGTTTAGCTTTAGAAATTTGGAAAATTTAAGATTTTTAGGGTTTGGGTTAGGTATAGCTTTAGAATTTCGGAAAATTGAAGATTTTAGGGTTTGGGTTAGGTATAGCGATAGAATTTTATTGTGGCAGTAGTCATCTAATTTGTTGTGATTCCGATGCCTGATCGGTGAGTACCTATTGATTTCTTCATTTTTACAACTATTTTGCTTTTATGAAAAACGCTAAAAAATACCCCTTAAAATATTAGAATGTCCCCCAATCCTTCGGCCATCTTGTTGCTATGGCACATCACCGCCGGAAAAGTAGTGCGAGCCCCGTGATTTTTTTTTTTTAATTTGCCGGTAGCTAAAAAAACTGCGCAATTTTAGAATCCCTGATTCCCCTACCCCTCTAAATTCACGGGGCTCGCACTACTTTTCCGGCTGTGACGTGCGATAGCAACAAGATGGCCGCCGATAAGGTCGGCCCGGTCGGAGATATAGGTTTTTACCCAAACCTAAGACTTTGAAAATTTCAATAACGGCTGACTTTATGTCTCTTCTAAAACTCGGAAGTTCGTTCGACAGCTCATTGTTCATTGTGGAATGCCTCACAATTAATTAATGAATATAATTAATTTATCGGTATTTAGACATAATTTTAAATTGTCACACTTAATTTTAATGCCAAAATTTCTAATTGATCTTTGTATTTCGTTAAATAATACAAGAGACATCTTGTTTAGTAAATTATTAAGCGTAATTTGAAATCGTTAGAAAGATATAATAATTATAATATAGCATAATTTAAAAAAAATATCTAAAATCAACTTACCTCAGTGACTAAAGAATACCATATGTGTCTTTTGGTACTGAAGAGCACCATATTTTACGCAAATCGCTTTTAAATTAGATAATAATTAAATAATTTATAATTGATATTTTATTAGGCTATTTAAGAAAGCGATCACACATTTATTGCTGTATTTTGCTTATTTTGCATTCTGTACTTTTTCCCCTTTACCCAAGTTGATTAATGAGTTCACAGCTAAAATTTAGTTGTAAATGGAAAAGAAGTAAACAATGTAAGGGTTAGCCTGACACAGTGGCGTAGCTAGAGCTTTTGCCGCCCGGGGCGGTCACCAATTTGCCGCCCTTTTAGAGGACGTCCATAAATGACGTCACACATGGGGGAGAGGGGTGTCACACATTTGTAGTCACAACAAAATGCGCAACTTTAAATAAAACTTCCACTTAAATAAATGTATATGAATGCCGACACTTTATTGAATGAAGTTTTACGTGGTTTCAGGCGTGTTACGATGTTAGTATTAGAGTGCAGCCTTACATTAAAAATATTTAGATGACAAAAAATAAAAGTGTTTGGAAACCTGGTCATTTTTAAATAGAAAATAAGCTTTTATGGGGGGTGGGGGAACCTTTGTGATGTCACATTGAAGAAGAGGTCTAAATTTTTGTGACGACATGTGACCAGGGAGCAAGGGGTGAAAAATCAGCCAAAATCGCGTGACGTCTTTTAAGGACGGCCATTTAAAACAACCGTTCGATGGTTTTTATAAATAAGTAAACATTAATAAATAATTGTAATTGAAATGAAATACATTGTAAAAGGAAAAAAGTGGGGGAAATGTTAACCAGTCCACGCCATATTTATCTAACCATTAATAAAAGAGGCTGCATAAGATGATATACATATTTGTAGACATTTTTAAAAATACAAGATTATTTTTAAAGGCCAAAAGAAAGTTATTGAGACAAAACATATTCCAAAGTTACAGCCAAAAAACATTGCAAATTAATATGCTTTTATTTTTTATTTATAAATATATGCTTTTTTT
>MUZC01000065.1:1052280-1064422 GCA_002072015.1 Radix auricularia
GGGGGTTGGGTGGTGATAGGACCTTTAAAAATGGCTTGTTTTGATGACGTCACTAATTGATAGACCCAGTGGCTTCTCTTTAAACTGCACAACAAACCTGCATAAAATTGGGGGATGATTTGACTAAGTGGTGCCCATGTATGGTTTGACTAAGTGGTGCCCATGAGTGGTTTGATTACGTGGTGCCCATGGGTGGTTTGATTACGTGGTGCCTATGGGTGGTTTGACTAAGTGGAGCCGATCGAAGGTTTGACAAAGTGGTGGCCATGTATGGTTTGACAAAGTGGTGGCCATGAATGGTTTCACTAAATGGTGCCCATGTATGGTTTGACTAAGTGGTGCCCATGAGGGGTTTGATTACGTGGTGCCTATGTATGGTTTGACTATGTGGTGCCCATGAGGGGTTTGATTACGTGGTGCCTATGTATGGTTTGACTAAGTGGTGCCCATGTATGGTTTGACTAAGTGGTGCCCATGGATGGTTTGACTAAGTGGTGCCCATGAATGGTTTGACTAAGTGGTGCCCATGAGGGGTTTGATTACGTGGTGCCTATGTATGGTTTGACTAAGTGGTGCCCATGTATGGTTTGACTAAGTGGTGCCCATGTATGGTTTGACTAAGTGGTGCCAATGAATGGTTTGACTAAGTGGTGCCCATGAATGGTTTGACTAAGTTGTGCCCATGGAAGGTTTGACTAAGTGGTGCCAGTAAAGAATCACATTTCCGAGTAGCTATAACGTATTTCGAATTATTGAATGTTTAACCTGACGTGTCTCCTTTCGCACTCATCAACTGCACCGCTGGGGAAGGCCCCATGCCGACACCTCTGAGGAAGGCCCCATGTCGACACCTCTGAGGAAGGCCCCATGTCGACACCTCTGAGGAAGGCCCCATGTCGACACCTCTGAGGAAGGCCCCATGTCGACACTTCTGAGGAAGGCCCCATGTCGACACCTCTGAGGAAGGCCCCATGTCGACACCTCTGAGGAATGCCCATATCAACACCTCCGAGGAAGGCCCGCATGTCGACACCTCTGAGAAAAGTCCCCATGTCGACAGCCAAAAGGTCTCAAATCAAAAAGATTCTCAAGTTGTCAAACTTAATAACACATTCCAAGATTTCAGATATTTTATTCGGATTGACATATTACCATCATATAACCAAAACACAACACTGTCATTAATTCATTAATAGGGACAAAAATAGTCGATAAATCCTGCTAGGATGTCTGTTTTGCAAAAAAAAAAAATAATAATAATAAATAGATGTGTCGAATCTGTGATGCATTCTTTACACGTTTGTCAATCGACCAACAAGATTTGCGAATTAATAATTGGCGAGATCTATTCATTGGTCGATTACGATTACACCCAGTCACAGACATCGTTTTACGATCTTGAAGAGCGGACTCGAAGATTCCCCACTACACGATTATCCTGCTGCGATATTTTGTGCTCAGTTCTACCATGCTGTCAGTGTTAAAAAATTTCGGCCTTGTATTTCCCCAACAAGTTGTGGCACCTGGGACATCGGTGCTCTGTGTCCTGGGCACGCTCGTGGAACAACGGAATCAAGCAACACCTGGGGATAAAAGATAAAACCAAGGGATACGCTAAATAACACCAAGGGATAAGCTAAATAACACCTGGGGTTAACCTAAATAACACCTGGGGATAAAAGATAAAACCAAGGGGTACGCTAAATAACACCTAGGGATTAGCTAAATAACACCTAAGGATAAGCTAAATAACACCTAGGGATAAGCTAAATAACACCCGGGGATAAGCTAAAGACATCTAGGAAAAGCTAAATAACATTTAGGGATACGCTAAATAACACCCAGGGATAAATAAGCTAAATAACACTTAGGGATAAGCAAAACTAACCTAGGATTTACAAAAAAAAAACACCTAAGGATAAATGACGGAATTCCTCGGGAACAACCAATACGACACCCAGGGGTACACTAAATAACTTACAAGGATATAAAACATGACACTTCAAAAATAGTAAGCTAAACTCCCTCTAAGAAAATAAAAAGATGGCAACTGAGAATAAAAAATAAGGAACCTAAGGATACGCCGAAATGTAACTTAGGGGTAGAAAAAAACAGATGACTAGAGATAAAGAAAAATACCTCAAGAAAAGTCCCTTGTACAATGATACAATCTACTACTAACTTTCGGATAGCAATATTTGCGTACAATACTCAAAGCTAATTCAGCTCACTTGATTTTAACACTAACATATATCTACATTACATGTACCTACCAACTACAAAATTCAAGTCCTTAGCCATTTTATACCAACAAATAAGGTCATAACAAATTCCAAATCAACATACAACAAATCAGATACTTTACCCAGTCTATACCAACATAGAACATATCAGGTCCTTTACCCAGTCCATATTAACAAATAGGTCCTTACCAAGTCCAGATCAACAGTTTAGTCCTAACCCAGTCCACACCAACAAATCAGGTCCTAACCCAGTCCACACCAACAAATCAGGTCCTAACCCAGTCCATACCAACAAATTAGGTCCTTACCCAGTCCATACCAACAAATCAGGTCCTAACCCAGTCCATACCAACAAATTAGGTCCTTACCCAGTCCATACCAACAAACAACAAAGCGTCCAGGCCGTGTTTCCCCTGATCTTCTCCGTGGCCGTGTACACGAGGTTCCCGCAGTGCTTACACTGGACGTGCACCGAGGCCCTGTGGAAACGCGGGGGCTCGTACTCCTTGACGGACTCCCTCTTCTTGAGAACCACCGACTCCTTTTTCTTGACGTTGTTTGCCACAGATGCGCATCTCTTGTTGTTGGCCTTGGAGGTGACCCGGTCTACGCAGCCGGTCTGGTGGGGAGGGATCTGTGTGGGCGGCGTGGGGATGTACACATTACCGTACAGGTCATCACTTTCCAGATTGCGGGTTTTCCGGGCTGAAAATAAAAAAAGATTTCCGCAAACTTTCGGCACGCGTTGTTGTTGTTTGGTCTTATCAGAAATTTGTTTTATTTTTTCCGCAAAACGTTAACGTTCCTATCACTAGATAGTTGAGATTATATCATGATGTTTAGCTAGCAGGAGCAGCAACATTAACATCTGTGGTGTCAACAAAGAGTTGATCTAGCAACACTTAGACGTCAGTTACCGTTGTTAGTCTAGGATAACGTTGGCCAAATCTCAACTCAACTGTTTACCTTTATTATGAAACAACTTTTTTAAAAAAAAATTATAAAATAAAAATTTAAAAAAAATGCATCGATTGTCTGTCTCTTTGGATTTCTCCGCAGCTAAGTTTTTATTTGATTTTTTTTTTAATATTCGTTTTATTTGTCTAATGTTTGTTCGTTGGAGAAGGCTCTTTGCTGAAACGTTCACTGTTTCGTTACGTCCTGTCAGGCTAAACCTTTCCCTGCTTACGTCTTTTCTATTTCCAAAGTTAGTAACTTATTGTTATTCTTTTTCTAGATGAAGTGCGGCAGCAAGCTGCAGGAAAATAAAATATAAAGAAGAAAATAGAAGTATTCTATGGTGGCGTAGCTAAGGGGGCAGAGGGGACATATGTCCCTTGGCGCCACTTTACGGGGTGCCAAAATGAATATTAAAACTAATTATTTTATTTTATTATATTTTAAACTAATTTATCCCAATAACGTCTGCAAGATTGAATTTTGGAGCTCCACAAATATCATCATTAAACCCCAGATGGCAAGAATGATTTTTGCGCCCCTATTAGGGCTATCAATTTTTAAAAAAATGCTGCCCGGGTACCCGTCCAAATTTCGAACGGGTACCCGGGTTACCCGTTCAAAACATCGCATAATTTTCACCGTCATACAGCAATACTATGCAACCTAGCCACCTTCCATGCCCCTTATTTCTCAGTAACCACACGGCCGACGTCTAAAAGTGACGTCACGTGATTTTGGCTAATTTATACCCCCCTCCCCGCCATTGTCACAAAAACTTAGAACCCCGTTTGAACAAAGATTTGCAGCCGCGCCCCCACCCCCATAACAGCTTTACCTCTTTTTTGAAAATGAGCATTTGTGAAATAGCTTTATTGTCACTTAAGTTTGTATTTAATGTTTAGTTGAACTCTATTAAATCGATACACGTGTAAATTCATGTAAATCGTCAATAAATAAATTATAAGCATTCAAGTTTTTAAGTGGAACTTTCATTTTAAAGTTGCACGTTTTGATGTGATGTCACATTTCTAAAACACACACCCCTTTCGTCACAAATGTATGATCGCCTTCTCCGTAGGTGCTAAACGTCATTTTATTTTATTAGACTGTTGGTAATTAATTTATTGACTTTTAAAAAATTACAAATTTTGGTGTATTATTTTTTTTTTTTAAAAATGAGGCACTCGTGGGAACGAACACGCAAAACACAATCGAATGGGGAGGGGGGAGAGGGGGGAGATAAACAACGTCTACAATCGGAAATCCTATGTCGGCGTATTTCAAAGTAACTTTAATGTTTAAAGCAGGGATGTTTTTATTAACAATACCAAACACGGCCTCATTCATCTCTATGCAGTCCCGCCCCACGGCCGACGACTTACCCATTTGAAATTGTTAGTAACTGATTAATTTATTAACTTTAAAGACTGACAACCTTGTACATCAGTTTTTCTAGGTCAACACGTGTTAATTCACACAAAAAGCACAAGTGAATGCAAGGGGTGTGGGTTATATGAATGAAGGGAGGAGAGGGGGGTAGATAAACAACATTAGCTAGTATCAATCGGCGTATTTCAAAGCAAAGTTACTGTCACAGAAGGAATTTTTTAAAACTAACAAACGCCGCTTTTATCTCTAACATTATTATTTGTGACAGAGGACCTTTATTTTCCTTATCTATATGATTCTTTTAAAGCGCCAAAACCTTTTTGTGTTTGCGATTTCTGTTTCCCGTTGAGAGAAAAAGATGTATCAAAGTACATTTCCCGTTGACAAGATATTTCTCCTTAGATATAATTTACTGCATTTATTTCAAACAAACATTTTCATTTGAAAAATTATAACGCAAAAAAAAAAAAAAAAAAAAAAAAAAAAAAGCCGAATGGGAGCCAAAGTTTGGCCTCCGTTAATATAGACATTGAAGTTACATTTTCACGGGTACCCGGGTGGAATTTTACTACCCGGGTAATCTGATGGCAATGGGTACCCGGGTCCCGGGTACCCGTTGACAGGCCTAGCCCCTATTGAGAATTAACTGGTACCATTCTACTCATAAACAAATGACACATTCGCAGGTACCAGCTCAAATAAAAAATTCTGAGAGTATGCAACTATAACACCTGACACCAGAAGTGATGTTGAAACGTTTCTGCCAGGTATACTAAACTTTTTTATAGGTATACTATATTTTAAAAAAATATTTCTGGAGAATCATACTTGGAAAAAGTGGTCGTGTCCAGAAACTGTTGCGGGATCCTACAATGAATTACTAGGAAGCAGAATCTGATCTGGAAACGCTAGAGCAAGAACTTGCCAATATTCGTGATAATTTGAGCCAGTTTGCGGTAGAAAATGGAAAAACAAGATGAACAACATGGGGAATCGAGGTTGACTGAAGGATTAGACGACATCGGAGGATGCCTTGAGAATTAGCAAGAGATGCAGAACTTTCTGCAGAAGAATCAATTGCCCTCGTTATGAACAGCGTAATTGATAGACTCCAAGAGGAGACTTCAACACGGTTTTTACGTCTAAAAACCGAAATAACAAATTAGGATTTTTAGTATATGTCAAAACTCTTCTCGCTAAGGCAAAAATCGATACTTCGTCAAAAATTGCTTAGAATTTGGAAATTTCTACGACACTGAAGTCGCTGGTCACGAATTGTGCACAGAAATCGGAGACTGCAAAATGCGGCTCAATGCCCGGACTGAAGTTCTACCGTATATCTGAATGCGCATATTTCACTGCAAATACTTCTAACAATAAAATATTGCTGTTTCAACTGCAATCTGTGAGCGGTCCGTCAGCAAACTGAAGCTTATTTTGTCTTATTTACGTGCTTCAATGGGACGTAGTCGACTGAGTGATCTTCTACTCCTTAGCATCGAAAGAGAAACACTTGGGAATATTAATTTTGTAAACGTGATTGACGAGTTTACGACAGTCTAATCAATGAGGATCAATTTGATTTAGACTATGTCTAGTCCAGTTTACAATCGTATAGAGAATTATTAGTTTGTATTCTATTTCATTTAAATACCAGATGCTTTGAAAATAAACCATATAAACCGTAAAATTTCAAAATTTTCTTGCGGGCTCAGTGAGCCTCAAGAATCTGTCGGTCCCAGAAGGAGCGCAGATGACGCTAGCTACGCCACTGGTTTTCTACCAGATTGGAAACAGAATTTTGCTTTTATAGAAAAAGATGGTATTCGCATTTGCCTTACAAGCCGAACACCGCTAGCAATTATAAAGCTAGCAATTTGAAGCCACGCTGTAAAAAAAAAAGCCACGAAGAGTTAGCATCGCGTTATCCACTGCAATCTGCATTGAAAACAAAACTTGATAAGGTTAAGTGAGAATTGTGTCAACACGAAACACTTGTAGTATTGCTAGTGCTAACCGACCATATTCTGATTTATCTTATCTTATCTATACAGACGCTCCTTCTATGCAGAAGATAATTGCGTCCACAGACCACGACGGATGATCTGTTGGCAAGTGATGCAGCGGTCACAGGCCATGGCTATGAGGGTTCCAAGCATTACCAAGCCGCCTAACTAGTGTTTGGTACCCATTCGGAGCTTGGTGACTCAGGGACGCCCTAGGCCCCGGGAACAAAACCTCGCCTTTGCATGGATTCGAACCTGTGACCATCGGTACACCAGTCGCTGCCACTCGACCACTCGATGTAGACTTTATTAAGAAGAATATTTAGTATGAAATTTGAATATTTATTAGAACCAAATATTTCCAGACACAAACTCCAATGAATCTTTGTACTTCTTAAGTTCACCAAATCAAAGCATCGAGCTGTAGCAAGTAACTAGCATCTGATTGAAATTCTTGGCCACAGTACCACCAGCTTCCAACAAGATATAACGATACTTGCTTGTTCAAAGGTTTCTCAGCAAATTCATAACAAGTAATCTTCACCATAATTATGCGTTTACACCTAAATGCAAGGTTTTTCTATTAATTAATTTGAGATATTTAAATATTTGTTTATTGTTTAACTTAACGCATCAATTTTTTTTTATCAACATACGATAAGGGTTGAACTAATAGTAATAGACATGTTTAAATTAGGGCTGCGGAAATTAACGATTAATTTCTCGATTAATCGTTAAAATTGTTAACGATTAAATTATTTTAAAACGATTTTTCAATCGACCCATGACTTTCAAATTATAGGTAGTCAAAAAGTAAACAAAATAGCCGTTAAATAGTAAATTCATTGACGATTACACGAACATTTTAGTTTTAAACTATTTGAGATGACATCAAAGGCCCTGAGTTACTGAAACTCTTATAGATCCCGCTGGGGAATCTCTTGGCAAACTCCCATCCCTCCCCCGAGGGGCGTAGCTGACAAGGGCACCCCCAACGCGGTCTATCTTATCTTATCTTATATGTTACAGACGCTCCTTCTGTACAGAAGATTATTGCGTCCTACGTATTTCTATGGTTTGTGTTTAGTCCTGTATTCTTACTAGAGTTTTAAAAGATGATAAAGTGGTGGCTTTCCTGGTTTCTTCAGGCAACCCATTCCACGCCCGAATACCGGACGGAAAGAAAGAAAACTTGTATGTGTTTGTTCTTGCATATGGAATAAGGAAGGTGTTTTTATCTTTATGTCTATTTGAGGGTTGTATTAGGTTATCTTTGTGTTGTACTTCTAAATTAGAATTAATTGCCTTATGTATTATTACTAATTTACTCTTGGTTCTTCTATCCTCTAGTGTTTCAAGGTTTAATGATTTAACTAATGGTGTTACTCTTGTCAGTTTTGAATATTCTCCAGTAATGAATCTGGCAGCTCTTTTTTGTATTTGTTCTAACTTATCAATATTTTCTTTGGTGGATGGGTCCCATACTGAAGATGCATATTCTAGTATAGGTCTCACCAGGGTGAGATAGCATTTTAGTTTTATATCTTTGTTACATTTGTAAAAGTTTCTTTTTATAAAGCCTAAGGTTTTGTTTGATTTTTTAATAACTTCATTGACATGGGGATTCCAAGATAGTTTCTCATTTATTATGACTCCTAAGTATTTCGCATCTTTAGTTTGGGTTAGTTCTTTTCCATGAATGAAATATTTTGAATTTATTTGTTTCTTTTTCTTTGTTACTCTTAGCAGTTGACATTTTTCTGGGTGGAAGGACATACTCCAGTTAGTTTCCCATTTTATTAATTCATCTAAGTCTTTTTGTAAAATTTTGCTATCTTGTTCTGACTTGATTGTTCTATAGATTATACAATCATCAGCAAATAACCTAACTTTAGTTCCTGTTGAGATATTGTTGGGTAAGTCATTTATATAAATTAAAAATAGTAAGGGACCTAGGACAGTTCCTTGTGGAACTCCTGAGTTAACCTTTATTGGTGTAGATTTAGAACCATTAATTATTACAGTTTGCTCCCTACCCAATAGGAAATCTTGGATCCAGTGATGTAAGGGACCTGAGATTCCAAAGTATTTAAGTTTTTTGAGTAAACTAAGGTGGTGAACTTTGTCGAATGCTTTTGAGAAGTCTAGTAATATTGTATCTATTTGATCATTATTATCTAAGCCTTTTGATAGATCATCTATTAGGCCTATCAATTGTGTTTCACATGATCTGTTCTTTCTAAAGCCATGTTGGTGTGGGCATAGGGCATTATATTTGTCAAGGTGGTTAACTATTCTGCTATATATTATGTGTTCCAGTAATTTACATGTGATACTAGTAAGTGATACAGGTCTGTAATTACCAGGGTCTGACTTATCACCTTTCTTAAAGAGCGGCGTTACATAGGCTAATTTCCAATCCTCGGGCACTTTACCCTGGTTTAGAGAGGCTTGAAAAAGAACTACAAGGATTGGGGACAGTTCATTGCTTAATTCTTTTAATAACCTGGCAGGTAATTCATCTGGGCCAGTAGCTTTGTTTATTTTTAAGTTTTTTAGGAGTGAATGTATACCTATCTCATCTACAGTTATGTTACCTATTTCTTCCAATTTATTTAAATTTATTGAAATTTCCTTGTCGCCTGAGGCAGAAAATGATGATGCAAAATATTTGTTAAGGATATTAGCTTTATTTTCATTATCATTATAGGTTTTATTATTTGAGCCTTTTAGTGTGGCTATACCTGAAGGCTCCATTTTTTTAGATTTGATAAAGGACCATAAGTTTTTATTGTTATCTTTAGTTATCACATTGTTTATATAATTATTTTGGAGGTTACGGCTAAGTTTNTTAATTTTTAAGTATTTTTTGTGTATCCTTTCTAAATTGGTAGCCTTAAATTTCTTAAATAAATTCTCCTTTAGTTTGCAATACTTTTTTAATTTAAAATTGAACCAGCATTTATTAATTCTATTTGAAGTTATTTTTGTTGGAACATTCTGATCCATTATGGTTTTTAGATTTGTTTTTATTTCCTTCCATATTTCTTCTACAGGGCTAACTATGCTGAATTTACTTAGGAAATTTTGTTGGAAATTAGAAGCTGATTGGTGTAATTTTATTAAATTGCATTTATTCCAAAGATATATTGTTCTTCTAGGCATCTTATTTATTTTAGTTTTTATTGTGTTGGTTACCCTAACAATATCATGGTCAGACAGCCCAGGAATTATTGTGCAGTCTACTACTAGTCCTGGTCTGTTTGTTAGGAATAAATCTAGTATTTTGTTTTTCCTAGTTGCTTTTTTTACTATCTGTTCTAGGTTTATGTTGTTTATTGTGTCTAAGAAATGTTCATTAATTTCTTTATTATTTTGGTGGCTATCGATTGTATATTTTTTCCAATTTATATCTGGAAGATTTAAGTCCCCCATAATCCAAATTACAGCATTTTTATGATTGTTTTTAATGTAAATTAGTTGACTGCAGAGATTCCTCATGTATTCTATGTTTGTATTTGGTGGCCTATATAGACTGCCTACAATAAAGGGTGATGAGTTTGGTGTAATTATTTTGCAGAAAACAGATTCTATATTGGAGTTTGGTTGTGTGTTTGGTTCTCTAAGAGAAGGCCGCCTGGGCAGGGTTAAGTTCGCTCGAGGCTCACCGTCCTGCCTCTCAAGGGGGTTTCCTCCCTAAGGAGGATGGGGATTTGCCTAATTCGACCCGCCGTAACTGCGGTGCCACAACAGCGCATGAAACGGATCTACCTACCTAGGACTGTCGCAAGATAGGGGGAACCATCATTGTAACCCTCCCGGGGGGTGCGGGCAACCGCAGAACCATACACATAGTGCTGGGTAAGGTCACCCCTTGTCGGGAAGGTTTCCTCAGGGCTGACGTCCGACCAAAAGTTCTTCACGGCACATTTTCTATTATTTTACTGGCCCTCCTGGCCCTAAACCGTGCCGTTCACTGATTCTACCTAGAAAAGGGAACGAAACGGCCGCCTCGGATGACCCGACCCTCAACGGGCACAATGGTCTTCATCATCGACAGAGGCGATCTCCACCATGGTCGCCTCTGTCTTAGTTCCGTACGGCGGCTGTAATCATCTGCCTAACTTCCTAGCTAGCCCTAACCGGACTTCGACCTTCCTGGTCGGGACTTTTAGTTTCGGGTTTCGCGTACCCTACTCATCCCGGGGACCACGTAGAGGTAAGCCCCTTCCCCTAGTTTTAAACTATTGACTGGCGGTATTGTTAAAATTGTTGATAAAGTTTGCCTACCATGTTTCTAACACTTCGCCTACTTGTCAAGCCAAATTAAAAGCGTAATAAGCTAACGGCGGTAATGGAATATGACTCATAGACAGAAAATGACAACACTTCAAAAGAATTTCTGCGTTACAAAAATGGAGATGAATAATCCTGAATCCATTAACCCTCTTCAATGGTGGAAACTTAATGAACACCGATATCCGAAAATGTCATTCCTTGCCAGGATTGTTTTGTGCAAGCCAGTTACCTCAGTTCTATGTGAATGATTGTTGATCTTTGCAGGTTATCTTGTCAATTAGACCCGCTCATCCCTTGAACCAAATAATGTCAACACACTTGTCTTTTTGCGTAAATGGTTAAAAGATGACATATAAAGGAGACATTCCAGTGTTATTTAAATTTTCAACAAAAACGTTTAATAAATGTTACTTATGTTATCATACATTTTTATTTTTGGCTTTAATCTAAATTAACTGTTAATTAATCTTTAATTTTTTAAAATTTAAATTTAAATTAATCGCTAATAGCCCTAAGTTTAAATAGTTATATTCGAATTGCTTTGAGTAAATACGACTCTGACTATAGCTAACATGGCACACAATGGGGTAATTGTGCTAACCTAAATTGTAGAGCTACATGGTAACAGAGTGCTACTCCTTAGAGCAGAGTACAGATACAAAATATCAGAATGCTACCCCACAAAATACAGCTCTACATGGTAGCACAATGCTTCCCCACAAGAGTAAAACTACTTGGTAACAAAATGCTACCCCACGAGAGTACAGCCGCACCGAAAATGGAACCAAATCTGGAAGCAGAAGACGGGCGAGTGTTGACTTTCACATCTTGATCATTGTCTGTCCTGTCTTTGTTTGTGATCATTGCTTCATTATATTCAATGGATGTTGTGTTCAGGATGGATCCAGAGCGGTGCAATCAGGGAATGCTTTGGCTGCATGAAAATGGTGCGCTTGGATCGGTGTGAAGTAAATTAACTCTATATACTTAAATTATGACATTATAGTCATGGATGACAGATAATGAGATGGATGACAGAGAATGTGATGGCTGTCACAGAATATGATGGATGACACAGAATATGATGGATGACAGAGAATGTGATGGCTGTCACAGAATATGATGGATGACAGAGAATGTGATGGCTGTCACAGAATATGATGGATGACAGAGAATATGATGGATGACAGAGAATGTGATGGATGACAGAGAATGTGATGGATGACAGAGAAAGAGATGGATGAA
>MUZC01000065.1:1065786-1080817 GCA_002072015.1 Radix auricularia
TGACAGAGAATGTGAGGGATGACAGAGAATGTGATGGATGACAGACGATATGATGGATGACAGGAGAATGTGATGGATGACAGACGATATGATGGATGACAGAGAATGTGATGGATGACAGACGATGTGATGGATGACAGAGAATGTGATGGATGACAGAGAATGTGATGGATGACAGAGAATGTAATGGATGACAGAGAATGTGATGAGTGACAGAGAATGTGATGGATGACAGACGATATGATGGATGACAGAGAATGTGATGGATGACAGAGAATGTGAGGGATGACAGAGAATGTGATGGATAACAGACGATATGATGAGGACAAGATGTGATGGATACCAGAGGATTTAATGGATTACAGAGAATGTAATAAACGACAGGGAATGTGATGGCTAACAGGGAATGAGATGGACGACAGTGAATGAGATGGACGACAGGGAATGTGATGGACGACAGGGAATGGTATGGATGACAGGGAATGTGATGGATGACAGGGAATGGGATGGATGACAGGGAATGGGATGACGACAGGGAATGAAATGGACTACAGGAAGGAAATTGACGACAGGAAATGTGATGGACGACAGGGAATGGGATGGATGATAGGGAATGTGATGGATGACAGGGAATGGGATGGACGACAGGGAATGTTATGGACTACAGGAAGGAAATTGACGACAGGGAATGTGATGGACGACAGGGAATGGGATGGAAGACAGGGAATGTGATGGATGACAGGGAATGGGATGGACGACAGGGAATGAAATGGAGTACATGAAGGAAATGGACGACAGGGAATGGGGTGGATGACAGGGAATGTGATGGATGACAGGGAATGTGATGGACGACAGGGAATGGGATGGATGACAGGGAATGTGATGGATGACAGGGAATGGGATGGACGACAGGGAATGGGATGGACGACAGGGACTGGGATGGATGACAGATAATGTGATGGATGACAGAGAATGTGATGGGTGACAGAGAATGTGATGGATGACAGACGATATGATGGATGACAGAGAATGTGATGGATGACAGAGAATGTGAGGGATGACAGAGAATGTGATGGATGACAGAGAATGTGATGGATGACAGAGAATGTGATGGATGACAGATAATGTGATGGGTGACAGAGAATGTGATGGATGACAGAGAATGTGATGGATGACAGACGATATGATGGATGACAGAGAATGTGATGGATGACAGAGAATTTGAGGGATGACAGAGAATGTGATGGATGACAGACGATTTGATGGATGACAAGATGTGATGGATACCAGAGGATGTAATGGATGACAGAGAATGTAATAAACGACAGGGAATGTGATGGCTAACAGGGAATGGGATGGACGACAGTGAATGAGATGGACGACAGGGAATGTGATGGACGACATGGAATGGTATGGATGACAGGGAATGTGATGGATGACAGGGAATGGGATGGATGACAGGGAATGGGATGGATGACAGGGAATGGGATGGACGACAGGGAATGAAATGGACTACAGGAAGGAAATGGACGACAGGGAATGTGATGGACGACAGGGAATGGGATGGATGACAGGGAATGTGATGGATGACAGGGAATGTGATGGACGACAGGGAATGGGATGGATGACAGGGAATGTGATGGATTACAGGGAATGTGATAAATGACAGGGAATGGGATGGACGACAGGGAATGAAATGGACGACAGGGAATGGGATGGATGACAGGGAATGTGATGTATGACAGGGAATGGGATGGACGACGGGGACTGGGATGGATGACAGAGAATGTGATGTATGACAGGGAATTGGATGGACGACAGGGACTGGGATGGATGACTGAGAATGTGATGGACGACAGGGAATGGGATGGATGACAGGGAATGTGATGTATGACAGGGAATGGGATGGACGACGGGTACTGGGATGGATGACAGAGAATGTGATGTATGACAGGGAATTGGATGGACGACAGGGACTGGGATGGATGACAGGGAATGTGATGTATGACAGGGAATGGGATGGATGACAGGGAATGTGATGTATGACAGGGAATGGGATGGACGACAGGGACTGGGATGGATGACAGAGAATGTGATTGGTGACAGGGAATGGGATGGACGACAGGGACTGGGATGGATGACAGAGAATGTGATGGGTGACAGGGAATGGGATGGACGACAGGGACTGGGATGGATGACAGGGAATGTGATGGATGACAGGGAATGGGATGGACGACAGGGACTGGTATGGATGACAGAGAATGTGATGGGTGACAGAGAATGGGATGGATGACAGGGAATGGGATGGACGACAGGGAATGGGATGGATGACAGGGAATGTGATGTATGACAGGGAATGGGATGGACGACAGGGACTGGGATGGATTAACCACCTGGTTTGCAGCGCAATAAAAGATCATGCTGTACGCCTACTGTTGTGTCTGGCTTGTGATATGGACCCATGCAAAACAACATTTAAAAAATAATACATGTTGCCTCCCTTGCAACAGCTTTTAATATGTTTCTGTTAGACTTTTGAAACTGCTGTGTTCCCTGCGTTCATAAGAGTCCTTCGCTTATTCGTGGTTTTATTGAAAGAATTTATAATGATGCATTTTTAATTAGATTTTAAAATGTTGACAAGAGTAATGGTTTTTCCCGGTTACTTCAGACAACCCATTGCACGTCCAAATTCCAGTCCGGAAGAACGAGATTCTATCTATCTGTTCCAGCATACGGAATAACAAACGGGTTTTTTGTTCTTCTGTCTATCTGAGGGTTGTATGAAAGCTAACTTTCTGTTGTATTTCTAAGTTAAAATAAATTGGCTTATGCATTATTGCTACTCGGCTCATACGCGGCTCATTGCTCTTCTACCCCGTAGTTATTCTCGATTAAACTGATGGTATTACTCTTGTCAATTTTTGCATATGTTCAATGAATGAAATTGGCAGATATTTTTAAAATTTTGTTCTAGTTGATCAATGTTTTCTTTGGTGCTAGTATCTGTCTCATCATAGTACGGTAGAATTTTAGTTTTATATCCTCACTATTAATTTTCAGTTCGACTATTGAGCAATGTCTTCTCTGAAAACTCGTGCCACACACGTGACAATACACCACTGGTGAACTCGTGTCACACACGTGACAATACACCACTGGTGAACTCGTGTCACACACGTGACAATACAACACTGGGGAACTCGTGTCACCCACATGACAATGCAGTTGTCCGCAGTGATTCTCAAAACCCCGACACTCATTACATCTGTATATCTTGCTTTTCATAAAGCCTAATTATTTCAATTGATTAAAAAAAATAGTTCATTACTTTATAAAACGTTCTATTTCATCAAATAATGTTTCTTTAAAATTGAAAACTATTTTTTTCGCTATGAGTATGGAAGAAACAACACGCTCGGATTATTTTTTTTAGTATATAAAGAAGTTTAGAACAACATTTTGCTTTCATTAAGTCCATTAAACTGGATGAAACTAATTTAGAACTAACAATAAAAAGTTGAGACCCGTCTTTATAAAACAAACCGGACATTTGATGATTATAATAATTATGAAATGGCCCACATGAACACCCCGGATAATTCTATCATTAGATTGATGAGTGGTACTAGGTTATAGGTTTATGCAGCATAACTCTATCGTAAAGAGCTGTATGCTCCACTGTGGAGATTACTCTCGCGCACATATCGTTCCATCTCATAAACAAAAATTTGCAGTGAACAAAGTGAATAGTCCCCCTTAGCAACATTTAAAAGTCATACTATCAAAGGCAAATCAATTTATTGGTTAGAAATCAACAAATAATATCAAATTTTAACACTAACACATCTCTTTCACAACCCAAACCCCTTCCCACCCCCGTCACTGCACCCCAGTTGAAGACTCGCAGTTTTGTATCCACTTGACCACTGTGGCCAGTCTACTCCAGAAATGCTTTTTGAAATAACTAAACCCGCCCTCTGTGTCCGCAGCAAGCAGAAGCGGTTCTTTCCTCAGCGCGTATTTGAGCAGTTCCTCCGAGGGACTCCTGAAGCTGTTTAATTTTCGCAGTCTTCTCACGAAACGCCCCTGGAAGATGCACGTGGTGTGTAGCATTTGCTCATGGAACTTGATAAATCTGTAAAAGGTGTAAACAGATTTATATAATTACAATAAATAGATCTCTATTGTTCACTTTAGAAACAAGTTTTTCTCAGTTAACTCGAAACCAACAATCAAAATATTAAAATTAACTTTTTGCGGCAAATGGCAAAACAAAAAACGTAAAGAGAATGTTTCTCCATACCAAACTTGTATCTGTTACATATAACCATAAACAGTGAAATATTGACGCCACAACACTTGAAAGTCATCGGCTTATTGCAACGGTTCCTAACCTATGGGTCGCGACCCCGTGGTGGTCTCGTCAGGTTTTCTGAAGCATCCCCAACTTATATTGTAAATTAACAAAGGATTCCCCATAAGGGAATTTTAAAACATTAAAAATGATATCTTCAATTTGGTATACTGTGAATCGTTTCTTTGACCTGAGAGTTGTTCTTGTGAGTGCAAGGGAACATGACCTTTTGGTTTATGGGAACGAAAATGCTTGGTTGAGAAGAGTAGCTTATCTAGCGGATACATTAGAACAGGAAAATGGGTTCAACCCCGAGGCGTCACTAGGGTTGGTGTCACCCGGGGCGGTAGCTCCTGGTGTCACCCCGTCATGATTTAACCCATAGAAGTCCTGCGAGTTTTCCAGTGCCAAATAACGGGAATATATAGAATTTTACTGTCTGATGTCACCCCCTGGTGGTGTCACCAGGGACGGCCCGCCCCCACCGCACCCCCTAGCGACGCCACTGGTTCAACCTATACTTTAAGGAAAGGAAACGAACACATTTAACGATAACTGCGCGGCATTTTCACCAAAGCTTCAAAAGTGGCGAAAAAATAAACATCTTGTAAACATTGCCTGTTGGCTAAACTCAGCAGTGTTGTAGATGAATCTGAATGTGAAAGGAATGAAACTATGAAAGAGGAGACAACTGGGCATCTGGAACAAGCTTCCAAACGATCTCCCGGAGTTACTTCCCCTGAGCTGAAAGAATTGACCATGGTTACACGAAAACGGTTCTGTGCTTCCTTTGATGTAGCCTAGCATTCCGCAACAAAAAAAAAAGTTTTAAAAAAAATATATAAAAAAATAATAAAAACTAACCAATACAAAAAAAAAAAAAAATACATTAAAAAAAAAATAAAAAAATGAATTCTTGGAATTGTGGAATGATTTCTCACATATTTCTGATAAAAATAATTTGATAATTTATATAGCGCAGTACTCCAGCAAGATATTGAGCTCACATTACTTTACGTAAAATTAGTAAAACACATAATTATCAATTCATTCAATGTGAAACATTCATAACCTAAACACAACATATAATGACGTTCCGGTGCGCAGGGTGACACCATCAGGGGGGTTACACCAATATGTACAATTCTGTATCTTTCCGTTATTTGGCATTGAAAAACTAGGAGTTCTATGGGTTAAGTCGAAAGGGGGCGAAGCCATGAGCTACCGCCCCGGGTGACACCAACCCTAGTGACGTCTCTGCCGGTGCATCCATAACCAAAACGTCCCGATGCTTGGATTTCGATCCGTTCCATTTGTGCCTTTATGTCTCACCAACAGATATAAATAAATTACTTATTGAGATTTAAATGAGGTTGTTTTTAACAAAAACTCAACACGAATTTAGGGGCGGTTAGTTTCATAAACCTTGAAATATCTCAATAATTTAATTATTAAACAAATTTAAAATAAGTTGTATTAAAATCTATTTTACCTTTTAAATAAAAATTACCCCAATAATTTTTTTTCTTTTGTATGGAAATGAGGTCGCCACCCAGAAAGGAAGTTAGGTATTAAAAAAAAGATATAACTATTACAAACCAACAGAGGCGTCAATGGGCAGTTTGCTTCTTTAAAAACACAACAATAAAACTAATTGAACGTTTCAATTATTATTTTCTTTTTTTAAAAAATTGTTGGGGTTGATGGGGGAGGGGTGGAGGGGGATTCCTAACTAAACGAAACTCAAGAGATTGTTTGATGAGACGCTAAAGGCGATGTACATGGCAGTGAGTTTTGTCCGAAAGCTTGAGTGCAACCATCATTAAATCAATACATTCAAGCCTGGCTAGGACGTTAGATGTTCATTCTTTAAGGTTTGAGTACAGAAGTGTACTTTGAATATTCATACTTGACCCAGTACTAGGAAAGTTCATAAATACCTGACCCAGTACTTTGTTTGTGCATACTTAACTGTCCCATTACTTGGGTTGCCAATACATACCTGACCCCATACTTGGGTTGCCCATATAAACCTGACCCCATACTTTGGTTGCCCATACATACCTTACCCAGCACTTTGATTGCCCATACATACCTAACCCAGTACTTAGGTTGCCCATACATACCTGACCCAGTATTTTGGTTGCCCAAAGTACTTGGCCCCATTTTTTTGTCCATAAATACCTTGCCCCATACTTGGGTAGTCCATACATACCTTGCCCCATACTTGGGTAGTCCATACATACCTTGCCCCATACTTGGGTAGTCCATACATACCTTGCCCCATACTTGGGTTGCCCATACATACCTTGCCCCATACTTGGGTAGTCCATACATCAGGTAGTAAGCATCCAGGAAGCCCCTCTCGTTGTCAATGAGCCAAAGCTTTGTGCCCGCGTACTTTGAACGCTTCAGATTACGGATTGGTTCCTGTAGGATGCTTGTGTTGTTCTCTTTGTAGGCCGCTTCCTGCATGCTGACCACCCTGGACAGAGTGGAAACACACCTGGGCTTTAGGCAACAAGGTTTGGGCAATAGTTAAAGTCGGTCTTTAGGCAAATATATTTGGACAATAGTTAAAGTGGGGCATTGTGAAATGACATTTGGGCAGTTGTTTAAGTGGAGCTTTGAGAAACAATATTTAGGCAATAGTTAAAGTGGGGCCTGCCTCCAACGAGATTTTTGCAATGGTTAAAGTCGTTTTCAAAATATTTTAATTTAAAATTATTTACACCTTAAAATTACTTCTGAAATTACGAGTGGCCGTGACGTCATAAATATATTTTTTAAAATTCTACCTTAAGACCATTGCGATCAGTCGTACATTTTCGGAGATTATGTTGGCTTTGAAATTTAATGTTCCACATCCCTGCATTCATAGTGGCCGAATAGTACCAACAATTTAGTTCTAGCGCAGACTCAAAGATCACAGCATCGCTTTACCTGTCATGATTGCCCGTCAGGTAATCGAAGACTATCATCGATCCCCACTGAGCCAGGGCAATCAATGCCCTCGTCACTCCATCCCTGACGTCATATCCTTCCCCGAGGCTCGGCGCGTCCACCGCGCTCGTGGCGTTCGCTACGCTTTCCTCCAGGTACGCGAGTAACGTCCCCTTGTCCAATGGGATCCCAGTTCTCAGGGCGTTCAGGATTGGCGAGGGCATGTACACATTGGATCTGTAGAATGGCGAGAAGAAACAAACTCTATAAGGCGAAACGGAGAATATCTGTCTACAGTAACTATGAATGCACACAGAGAAAACAAAGATAGTGTTACTGAAAAAAAGCACCTAAAGGTAAAATAACACTAAAATTTATGTGAAGACGAGTGTCTCAAACATTTGATGGCTGTATGAGTAATGAAAATTTCCTTTCATGGTAAAAATCAAAAACGAAAATGGATTTAAACTTGGATTAAAAAAAAAATATATTTTTTCTAGTTTATCATTTCTTACATCTGGAAAATGCCGACCCCAAACTAATAGACCTCGGGAACATTCGACAGCATATTAAGCAAAACACTGTTGTTGTTCGTCCGTCGTAGTAGACGATGACCCCTATCATTATATTTGTCCAGTGATAGACCGCCACCTGTGTCCTCTGGGGGATTATAAGCACAATTCTAGTACGATATTTGCGTCCGCATGTCGGACAAGAGATGAATAGGATCCCTTCAGGGAGTTTTGGATAGGTCCTTCCTGGCTTAAAGTTTTGTCTTGGCAGCATGTAGTCTATTAGCCTCGCAGACAGCTGCGCCATTCCGTATCAAATATCGCCAGAGGGCTCGGTCACTGGCTGCAGCCTCCCACGAGTCATGTCCAATGTCAAAGACCTTTGAGTGTATCATTGTAGCGCTTGCGTGAATCTCCGCGTGCTCTATGCCTTTCAGTAAGCTCACCATAGAAGGGCCTCTTGGGAAGGCGATGGTCGGGCATGCGCACTATATGCCCCACCCAGCGTTGTTAGCACTGCATGAGGCTAGTGGGGATGCTGGGTATTTCTGACCTGGTTAATATTTCGGTGTCTGGAAATTGTCCAGCCATTTTATTTTGAAGATTTGATGTATGTATTGTTAACTCCATGTAGAGCGCTGTGAGCCCGGCTCCTAGCTGGGATACAGCGCTATATAAATTATCATTTTATTATTATTATTATTTTTCTTAGACTTGTGGTGTGGAAGTGGTTCAGCAGACCCATAACCCCTACGAGATGACATGTGCTTCATGCCCCTCATTGCATCCACGGGATTTTATTTGTATCATTTTTCACAGTTTCACCCAAGAGATGACATTTGCATCATTTCTCACAGTATCCTCCAAGAGATGACATTTGTATCATTTCTCACAGTATCCTCCAAGAGATGACATTTGCATCATTTCTCACAGTATCCTCCAAGAGATGACATTTGTATCATTTCTCACAATATAACAATATAAATAGGCGACCTCGTCTTCTACCTTAAACAATATAACTAAAACATCCAGTAAAAAAAAAGTTTAAAAAAAACAACAACTATAAATCCTTTATGTATAGGACATAACTAAAACTATTGATTATGTTCAGTATAGTATACACTGCGCGACAGACCGTTGGGTCATCGGGGGTTGAAGTGAACCTCCAGTGACCCGTGGAGGGCAACTATAGCAGACGGCTACACATGCTACATAAAGATAAACTAAACAATCATTCGATCGATCTGAATTGCTAGGTGACACAAGTCTATGAACGAAATTTCAGCACGATGGGATCACAGAAAGGGAAGGAATACTTTTTTACCCTAGTTTGTTCGCCGGTTTGACCACGACAAGACGGTGACGTTAATATAAGGCATCAAATATGTAAAAGATGTTTACGCATGTCCTAATTTAAACGCCAACTTTTTTCAAGAACCCTATGAAATGCTGTGTTCAAAACACAGTTTAGGAAATCCGTTAACCCAGCGGTGACATCGCCACACAGAGATACAATCGAAACTCAAGTGTAAATCCAGAGCGTGTAACTGAAAAAAGATACCTAATGTTTATCTCTTGGCATACAGATGACACCATGACATACAGTTAACACCGTGACATACAGATGACATCATGACATGCAGTTAACACCGTGACACACAGATGACATCATGACATACTGTTAACACCGTGACATACAGATGACATCATGACATACAGTTAACACCATGACATACAGTTAACACCATGACATACAGTTAACACCGTGACATACAGATAACACCATGACATACAGTTAACACCGTGACACACATATGACACCATGACATACAGTTAACACCGTGACATACAGATGACACCTTGACCAATGTTCCCTAGTAATACTCATTGGCCCATGTGCATAGAAAATAAACTCGCACGCATAGTTGCATAGTATATTTTTTTTTTAAATGGCAAATTTTCACGCCCCGCAAACAGATACAATATCTGTCAGACATCTGCAAACCCGCGTAGCTGAAAGGGAACATTGCCCATGACATGCGTTTGACACGAAGCGAACCTTTTATGGAAGGAATTATCAATCTCGTTGATCCACATCATGACTCCGATGTGGTCATCCCAGGTCCATCTCATGACGTCACGCGTTGACCACTGGCTGGAGTTGATGGCGCTGATGGTCACTGGGGGGACACAGTCCATGGCGAGCAGACGGGCCAACCAGTAGGACAGGATCTCCCCTGGGGCAGGGAAAGCAGGGTCAAAACAAAAGCAGACGGTTCAAAATGCAGCAACATTAAAACTTTATTTTTGAGACTCGGACAAGATAGCATCGAGAATGATGGCTCGTGTCCTACTTACGTTAAACGTGGAAACTGATACACGTATAGGCTAAGGTAATAATGACCTGGGGTGGAAGGGGGGTGAGGCCCTGGTAATGTCTCTACAGCATTAGTTAATGGGTTAAACATACAAGTCCTGCCCCAAAAATTTCTAACATGTTTAAAAAAAATAATAAAAAATTACAGATCAATTGTGAAGATATTTTATACTCTATGGACATTAGCAATTTTATGTGAGTATGTACGGTATTAACGGTCACAGATCAGTTGATTGGGTTGATTTGAACAAAACATTATAACTTTTGTGAAAAGCGGCGGCGGGGTAATGCGTGGAACCCTCAGCCGTGGCATGTGACCGCTGCATCACTTGCCAAACACAACTGCTGCCTTGCAGATGATCTTGGCTGACCAAAGGCTATGGAAGCAAATCCAGAAAATACAACAGGCTGAAGTCGGAGACCACGGGCCAATTGGCGCAAAACTCAATATTCAATATTGAGAACGAAGAAGAAGAAGAAGAAAAAGTTTATAGAACAAGTAACAAAATTTTAAGAAGTGGGGGGACCACCAGTCACCGACTTATATATATATATATAAAGCGTCATTTAAGAGAGATAACTGGTAACACACTTATATAATAGGGTGGAGTGAAAAAAATTTTTTTTTTGAATATCTTGGTTGGATAGCTTTAAAAATTTGCTGACATATGTAATTAGTAATGTGGCAAACAATCAAACGATTTAAAGCATATCTTGAGGTTCCACAATTGACCTGAATTATAGGCATATTTCAAATAAGAAACAATATTCTTTGCAAATCCTAGTTTATATATGACAAAATATTCATGTAGCAGTTTATATTTTTAACAGTCTATACAAAAGTTACAAGTAAATAGAACTACAAATTTGAAGGAAAAACACATGAAAACTCTAGTCAAACATGTTTTTATAGTTACAAATGATGTTGGGCTTTAGTGTCCAGTTTTGGCATTTTCGATCTCGATTCCAAACGTGCTCTTATGAATCCGTCGCGTTTTTCTGGACCGCACACCACTTGGGAAGCTTCTGTAACTAGTTTAATATGTCTATCTACTGACTGGGTGTGACAAGGATAGCGGGCGAAATCCAGTCTTGGTGTATCTTCTTCCCGGATCATGGTTAAAAAAGTATCGTCACCAATATCCATTACGATCGGAGGCTCTGTGATTGAAGTTTTCTGCCAATCGATCATGTCTATGTAAGTAGTAGCTTTAAAATTGATTACTGGCACACAGAAAGATCTAATTGAACTTGTGCGTTTCTGCTTCCTGGATTTCATTATACGTCTCAGAGCCAACTCGCGTATTTCTGATCTTTCGTCGGTAAGCATCGCAAGCAAGAGGTTTTCTGGATGAGTAAAAAATGCGTTGCGTTGAATTACTGGATCAACAACTTTCTTCAGCTCGTCTGTGAGGTAGCGTGATTTCAGTATTGTATTATGGACATGTCGAGCGCCATCTTTACATGAAGCAGTATTTTTTATTTCAAACCATGCTGGTGCATAAACTGTTACGATAAAGGTAACAATTGTCTTCAGTTCATCCGATGGACATCTTGTGGCAATATACAGGCGTAGTATTCGATTAGCCGTTGTTAAACACCTTGAATGGTTGATAAGACCAGGATTGCGAAGTGAAAGGCCTACAGGACAAACGCCAACACTGACAGCGGTGCACAAGTAGAACAGATATTTTTTATCTGTACTTAAGTCGTCAGAATTTAAACCTGACGGTAGAACAAAGTTTATTGGTGTGTATTCGACAACGGGAAGCTTCTCACAATCCACCAGTGATTTTCCGATTGTACCAGAAAATCCTTTTGGACCATTGGTAGGTCCATCTAGATGTTCAAACAAATGCCTTAACGGTAATTCGTTTGCATGTAGTTGACATACGAACCATTGCAGCGGTTTGTTCAACGCCACTTCTAGTAATCGAATGATACCTCCTCGATTGCCTGTATTAGCGACGGTTCCGTCACAACCTACAGCTTTTATAACTTTCAGGTCAACATTGTTTTTATTCAAATATGCAATCAACTCAGCCGCGATAACTTTGCTTGACCCTGCAGTTGCTGTAATGTGGCCAAAATAGATGGATCCTGGTTCAGGTATAATTGATATATGTTCTTCAGTTATTAGTTTTCGATGAAATATCCCATCGCATTCTTTAATTAGGGTCATTGTACTGTCTTTTCTTCCGTCAAAATATAACCCAGTGATTGTGTTACTGACATTGGCACATAATGTTCCATGTTTTTTACAACGTTCTCGTCGCACTTTACTTCTGTCAATCACTTTAGAAACATCCCTTTCATGAATTATTCCGACATCTTGAAGAACAGCACTGGCGATTCCTGCTGCGGCCCTGTCGGATACACCATGTCGATTACACGCTAACGCCAATGATGGTAACTTAACTCTCATCTGCTTGTCATTCAACTTTCTAAGTTGTTTATTAGGATCCGGCATACAATCGTCATCAGATTCGTCATTGCTAGCATCAGTTTTCTCACCTGTAGAAGAAATCTCGTCACAAACATCTGACTGTTTTTCACCGATGTCATCAATGTCAGATTTGCTACACAACTGCCTCTGTGTCAACTCTTTACGGATATATCGCTTTTGTAATTTAATGGATTCGACCTCATCAACTTTCGCAATGATCATACCTCGTGGACCCCGCTGATCTTCTAGAAAATCACGTTTAATTGTGGGTATCTTTCTTGACTTTTCACACTGACACTGAGATATGAAAGAACACTTGCAGGAGCCAATGTCAAAGAGTTTCTTGGATCCATCTTTAAACTGAGATATTTTCTCTTGATATGGTTCTGAGTCTTTTCTAGACTTATATGGCTTCAGCAAATTCATGAATGACTTGTGGTACTTGTTCAACATTTCTTGGACACGGCGGTGGCTTACATGTGGTATAGAAGCTTTGTCCCATATTTGTTCTACTTTTGTTGTCACTATTTCTGCCACATTGTGATGTTGAGGATCTTTATTGTTTAATTCACATTTAAGTCTCTGCTTTGTCAGATTGTAAAACTTCATAACATCTGCATAAGTAGGTAGTTGATTGTCGGGCATTTCAGAGGGAGCATCAAAAATGACACAAGATACTTTTTTCCTGGTAACCCTGAATGAAAAACCAGAAAAACGCACGTGAATGCGTATAAAAGCGAACTACAATGAAAAGAATACCGGATAGAAAATGCTTATAATAAATGGTAAAATTTTGAAGTTGGTTGTGGAACCTCAAGACGTTACTTAAATTAAAATATTTTTTACGGAGTAGTTGATTGTACCCCAGAGCAAGTTTTAATAACTATCCAAAGTCAAACAAATAAAAAATTGTTTTTCACTCCACCCTATTATATAAGGCGCCATTAAAGGTAGACCACCGGTACATTATTTAAGATAGACCACCGGTACGATATAAAAGGTAGACCACCAGTACCACATTAAAGGTAGACCACCGGTACCATATTTAAGATAGACCACCGGTACAATATAAAAGGTAGACCACCAGTACCACATTAAAGGTAGACCACCGGTACCATATTTAAGATAGACCACCGGTACGATATTTAAGATAGACCACAGGTACCACATTAAAGGTAGACCACCAGTACCACATTAAAGGTAGACCACCAGTACCACATTAAAGGTAGACCACCAGTACCACATTAAAGGTAGACCACCGGTACCATATTTAAGATAGACCACCGGTACGATATAAAAGGTAGACCACCAGTACCACATTAAAGGTAGACCAGCGGTACCATATTTCAGATAGACCACCGGTACAATATAAAAGGTAGACCACCGGTACCATATTTAAGATAGACCACCGGTACCATATTTAAGATAGACCACCGGTACCATATTTTAGATAGACCACGGTACCACATTAAAGGTAGACCACCAGTACCACATTAAAGGTAGACCACCAGTACCACATTAAAGGTAGACCACCGGTACCATATTTAAGATAGACCACCGGTACGATATAAAAGGTAGACCACCAGTACCACATTAAAGGTAGACCACAGGTACCATATTTAAGATAGATCACCGGTACCATATTAAAGGTAGACCACCAGTACCACATTAAAGGTAGACCACCAGTACCATATTTAGGATAGACCATCAGTACCACATTAAAGGTAGACCACAGGTGCCATATTAAAGGTAGACCACCGGTACCACATTAAGAGTAGACAACCGGTACCACATTAAGAGTAGACCACCGGTACCATATTTAGGATAGACCACCGGTACCATATTTAGGATAGACCACCGGTACCATATTTAGGATAGACCATCAGTACCACATTAAAGGTAGACCACAGGTGCCATATTAAAGGTAGACCACCAGTACCATATGTAGGATAGACCACCGGTACCATATTTAGGATAGACCATCAGTACCACATTAAAGATAGACCACCGGTACCATATTTAGGATAGACCACCGGTACCATATTTAGGATAGACCACCGGTACCATATTTAGGATAGACCACCGGTACCACATTTAGAGTAGACCACCGGTACCATATTTAGGATAGACCACCGGTACCATATTTAGGATAGACCACCGGTACCATATTTAACATAGACCACCGGTACCATATTTAGGGTAGACCACCGGTACATATTTAGGATAGACCACCGGTACCATATTTAGGATAGACCACCGGTACCATATTTAGGATAGACCACCGGTACCACATTAAGAGTAGACCACAGGTGCCATATTAAAGGTAGACCACCGGTACCACATTAAAGGTAGACCACAGATGCTGTATTAAAGGTAGACCACCGGTACCACATTAA
>MUZC01000065.1:1087520-1108094 GCA_002072015.1 Radix auricularia
AAAAAAAAACACACTGACAACAACTCATTTTGTGCCAAGCTGTTTTGAGTTTATTAGTTGAATAGTATACAACGGGAATAAAGATTGATATAAAGTGAATTGTTACTATTAGAAAAAATGTGCGGAAATATATAATGATTGACATAACATTTATAAGGAGATCAATTTCTCACCATTTTCTTAAAAAGCAGCATTGTTCTTATGTTTTTATTCACGTTAAAGGAACATGTGCCTTGATAACAAATAAAGCATATTTTCCTCTCTCCACAAGCCACAATATTCACAAATATTATCTGGCTAAAATATCCTAATCGTCTTGAACTAATTTCATGCTTAAACTATAAATTAAATGAGTGTTTTCTAAGAACCAAAGGAATCATGTGGAAATATATTGTTTTCATGTTTTAATTCACGTGAAAAGAAAGTGAGCCTTGCCCGTTAGAATTTTTTAACTGTTAACGACATTTGTTATTCTGGTAGAGAATATACCATGCGTTATTAAAGGGGTTCGAGCATGGTGAAAGAAGCCATCAATCGATCTGAATGGAAGGATGTGGTTGAGCAAGCCAGGGCCCTACAAGGGCTTTAGAGCCAAGGATTTTAATGATAATGCTATATTAAAGCAGAAATACCAACATTGATGGCTAATATTTAAATTAATAATATTTTTATTTTTTCTCGACACACATATCGTTGTTTTGATTAAGAAGGGGTTTGATTTATCACTACCCTAATTTCCAAATGCGTTTACATTCATTTTTAAGGAGAATTTGAGACCCAAAACCAAACAAAGTTATTTTTATTGTGCCTACCCCGTAGCGTAGCACGGGTATTTTGCTCGTATATAATATACAAAAAAATTGTATACATTGATATGTTAACATATTTTTATTATTCATACATTTACTAAGTGGCGTAGCTAGAACTTTTGCCGCCCGGGCGGTCTCCACTTTGCCACCCGTTTTAGAGACTATCCATAAATGACGTGTTACGAAATTATAGTGCAGGATTACACTAAAAACATACTCCAATGACCGAAAATTGTTTTCAAACATGCTTATTTTCACATAGAAAATACGGGTTTTATGGGGAGTGGGGTGGCCAAAGCTTTTCGACGTCATAAGGAAGATTTTATGACGTCGTGTGACGTAAATGAGCGTAAAGTCATTTATGGATGGCCCATTGAGTCAATAATATGAAGGGTGTTTGTAAATTAATAGACATGAATAAATAATTGTAATTGAAGCGATGTAAAGGTGGGGCACATTTTTACCATTGCATGCCATATTTATGTAAGCAGTAATAAAAGAGGCCGCATAAAATGAGATACTTAAATATACACACATATAAAAATACAAGATAATTTTTTTACAGTTTACATTAAAGTTACTGAGGTTGCAGGTCCACAAACCCCCCCCCCCCAACCACGAGGAAACATTACCAATTAATTTGATTTTACTTTTTATTTTTAGATAAATGATTTTTTTAAAAAATTGTGCACATTAAGTGTAATAATATGTATGAATATACTTTACTAACTTTTATAGTAGAAAAATCGAAATTTCAAATTATTTGTAATATTTTGTTCTATGGTCAAAATTTCAAGATTTTATGGTCATAAATCACTCATTGTGGAACAAAGACATTTTTTTAAAAATCAACTTTAGTTTGGAGAAGCTCCGTTCACATCTAGCAACACTGATAGCAATTGTTGAGAAAATTCTTAGGAAAATTACAATTAATTTTTCTGTTGGGTACCTAAATTTTCCTATCTATACTGTTGAATAAATTTTAATAGACAAAAGGATCTTTCACCATAGTTTTTCTAGCGTAATGCCTTCATCTAGTAGTGTAGGTACAGCTATAAAAACCGGGATCCTTTTACTTTCAATATAGAAATTTTCTCTGTCAATCTCAAAAGAATAATTTATTTGATGTGCAAATTCTTCATTTAGTAGGTTAAGTGGTATTATATGGTATTATATACGAGTATTTTCTTGCAAGGATATGCACCTGATCAAAGCGTTCCTTTATTTTATTTTAAATTCTATCCACTGATAAAAACAATTTTCGTTGCACTTCTTGTCTAAAGATATAACCACGACTTCTGAATTTTCACCACTCATATTTCTTCACAAATTCTTTTGGCTGATATAACAAAGCTTTGTATTAGCATATTGCTTCGTTCCATGAAATGTGTTTGTAGTAATTAAAAAAAACCCACTAATTGCCATAAATTGAGGTAACATTAACATAAAGCATACAAAAGAAAAAGGTTGTATTGAATCAAGTAGAATTCCAGCATCTGATCTTGTTTTTCTAGTTACTTATCAGATGTAAATTTTAATTATTTATGCTGATTCTGGTGTTAATTATGAGAGAAATTTGAATAAGTTCATTTTTTTGTCACAATTCAAATTATTTGCACATTACTTTAATTGGATAGGCGTAACCTTTTTAATAAATAATCGTATTTTAATTTGTGCTACTTTAATTCAATTAAAAACTAGATCTATATAAATTTAATTTCTTATACTTCCCTTACAATACTTTTATGAAAACTGAAACAGTTATAAAAATTACTACTTGCATGTAAAACAGAAGTTTGCAAGTTTGAACCACCATGTCATATAGGTATTTGTTCGCGTGTCATCTTATACAGGCTATCTATCTTTTCTTGTCTGTTGCAGACGATTCTTCTATACATAAGATAATGGCATCCTAGACTTACTCATGTTTTGTTAATACCCTTGCACTGTTATTAGGAATTTTAATTTAATAGTATTGGTTTTCCTGGTTTTATCAGGGAAGAACGAGAATTTGTATGTGTGATTGTTCTTGTATGTGTGATTGTTCTTGTCTTAGATATACAGACGCTCCTTCTATGCAGAAGATAATTGCGTCCACAGACCATGAGAGATGATCTGTTGGCAAGTGATGCAGCGGTCACAGGCCACGGCTATAGGGGTTCCACGCATTACCCCAGCCGCCTAACTATTGTCTAGTTAGGTACCCATTCGGAGCTGGGTGACTCGGGGACTCCTCAGGCCCCGAGAACAAATCCTCACCTTCGTGTGGATTCGAACTCGTGACCATCGGTATGACAGTTGAGAGCGCTACCTCTCGACCACCACGTCCCACGTCTTGTATGTGTGATTGTTCTTGTATATTTGTTATTGTATGTTTGTACGTGTATACGGTATAAGAAAATGTTTTTTTTTCTATCAATATCTGAGGATTGTATTAGAAATTAGATTATCTTTGTGTTGTATTTCCAAGCAAGAATTAATAGTCTTATGTATTATCCTCCCTTTGCTCTTGGTTCTTCTATTCTCGGTTGTTTTTAAAGGCTAAATGATTTAACTAATGGCGCTCTACTTGTCATTTTTGGATATTCTCCAGTAATGAATCTAGCAGTTTTAAAAAATTGCTCTAGTTTATCAATGTTTTCTTTGTTGATGGATCCAATACAAATTATGCTTATTCAAGTACAGGTCTCACCAAAGTGAGGTAGCATATTCTAGTAGAGGTCTCACCAAAGTGATGTAGCATATTCTAGCACAGGTCTCACTAAAGTGAGCGGGCACATTCTTGCACAGCTCTCACCAAAGTGAGTTAGCATATTCTAGTACAGGTATCACAAAGTGAGGTGGCATATTCTAGTACAGCTCTCACCAAAGTGAGGTAACATATTCAAGTACAGGTCTCACCAAAGTGAGGTAACATATTCAAGTACAGGTCTCACCAAAGTGAGGTAGCATGTCGGCGTGTCAGGTCTCACCAAAGTGAGGTAGCATGGCGACGTGTCAGGTCTCACCAAAGTGAGGTAGCATGGCGACGTGTCAGGTCTCACCAAAGTGAGGTAGCATGGCGATGTGTCAGGTCTCACCAAAGTGAGGTAGCATGGCGGCGTGTCAGGTCTCACCAAAGTGAGGTAGCATATTCTAGTACAGGTCTCACCAAAGTGAGATAGCATGGCGGCGTGTCAGGTGCACGGGTTTGTGTCTCAGTTCAGACGTCTGTTTCCTTGTTGTGAGAGAGAACTCTTCTTTTGTTTGCGCGCCTCGACACAGTTCTTTGCCCCTTGTTTCCAGCCATGTTTACCGCTCACTTCCTACAGTGCCCTAGCAGATAACTCTTTGAATAAACCGAGTCTTAAAGTTAACCAAAGTTTGTAAACCTGGCTAACAACGGTAGGTAACTCCAGCAACTAGAGTTACTTTTTCATTGAAAAAGGAAAAGAATCCAACAAAAAGAGATTTAAGATAATTTTTTTTTTGGTCTTCGTTAACTATTTTATCCGATTTTTCCATAGGCCCAAATGTTGCCCATTTTGTCCTCCTTAATTTTCATTTATCATTTTTAATGGTCATGTACAATTGTAATAAATTTTTATATTTAAGCCAATCTTTGAGTTGGATGCACTTGTTTATAGATGTACAATATAACTGTTGTGTCAAAGTGATTTACGTGTAAGTGCATTTGAGATTTCTTTAGATCAATTAGCCAAGTGCCGAGTCCTATTGCCCCAATAGCTAATGTTTAGTTTGTGTTCAGCCTGACTGGCAAGATTACTACACCCTTTCGTCACGATGACAACGGATGATAGACAAAGAACCGCAACTCTTGGAGCCATGAACTCAATTGAGCAAGCTTCACCTCCCTTTCTCTTCTGCGAATTTAAAAAAAAAAAAATCGTTTCCAGACATTTGAAAATATCAACAGCTTTGCATGTGCATTGATGCCCTCCCCCTCCCCAACCTCTCCACTCGATGCAGTTAAGCGTTCCTGGGTGTAAGTTCACGTAACGTTGTTGCCGTGCGTGGCACTCCCCCCCCCCTCCACAAGAATGGGTACAACCTAATTTAAGCTACGCTCATCGTGGGAAGCGGGAACATGTCCTGAAGAAGGGGAGGTGGATGGGTGGGGGTGTAGGTGATGGCGGAGGATGGGAGCGGGGCTGGGGGGGGAGCCAAAAACAACAACAGACGAATCGCCGGAGGTAACTCCGAATGAGTGACTGAGAGGGGAGATAAGTACAATCGAGACAGTCTACTCAATCTCTCATGGAGTCTTAATGGGAGGAGGAGGCTAATCGACGTGACGTCTCATCACAACACGATGACGTTATTGACAAGCTAGCCCCTAAGGGAGAAAACATTTCAACTTTGGAATAGGGGGATCTCAAAGTCTCTAGACTCATATTTGACGATGTGATTCTGTGTTCCCAGAAATCTCACGCGTGCACGCCAAGTGCGCAATTGTTGGCAAAGATAAACGTGTGTTTAGATTTCGGATTGAAGGCAAATGTAACCTGACCTTCGAATTTCAATATAGTCTGGAGATTTTTAAAGATCTATAAACTTTTGGTGGTGGCTCAATGAAACTTGTAGATCTAAACGCTACTTTACTTGCCACATAGGCCGCCATGGTCTGAAAAGGGGTTATTATTACTATTAAAAACTTTAGAATAATGACTGTGTAAGAGAGAAGCTTTTTGAGAAATGTTGTGATTTTGTTTTGCTATAGATACGGACTCAAGATATTTTTCTGTACCCATTTCGTGGTAATGTTTGGTTTAGTGCCATATTTTTGTTACAGCGAATCATTCTTTTCCGGTTCTGAGTTATTCTGCGTGTTTCCTTTTCTACTTCTATTTGCATGGTCACAATATGGCGGAAATATATTAATAGAAATATTGGGGTCTTTTTTTGTGGAGGAATATCATGAAAATTTAATAAAAGATACGAGTCAACATGTAAATATAGGTAGTAGCGTCACTAGGGGGTTGTGGTTGGGGCAGGCCGCCCCGGGTGACACCAACCCTAGTGACGCCTCTGAATCTAGGTATATTGAGAAGGAAGCAGCTTGTCAGCTATCTGTTAATTCTTCGATAATTTAAGGCAACTTTTTGGACTTGAACAAGAAAAAAACAGTTTCGTAATATTTCTAAGCTAACAATTTTGAGAGCGTATTGATTCTACTGTATTTATGCTTCAAAACATTGTTCCGCTAAAATTTAATCTAAAAATAGTACATTACGCAACGAGTTAAGACGTTTTTCCGGTTTTAGAAATGACAAGCCCTATAGAATTCAATAGTTTGTTTGTTGTGTGTGTTGTCGACCTTAAATTCCGGTATCGGTGTTAGCGCGTACTGCTAATCGCCATCATCATCTCTTATAAATAGATCTGCTTGGTGCGTTTGAATTTCCATGTTCAATAATGAGATTCCTTTTCAACTTCATCAGGCTGCTTTGGTAAAGTGTGTATAAGTTAATTTAACTAACCCTGACCTTAGCCTTTAGCCAACAGCGATGTTTAAAAGTAAAGTAGACCTAGCATTTCTGGCTTACCCACACCCTGTTCATTAACTTCTTGTTAAAGGAATGATACGTAATCATTCGATTTTCAGCTTCCTATAATTATTTGTTATAAGAACAATCACATTGTATTTTCAACTTACTATAAGTATTTTCTTATTGAAACAACCACATTGTAATTTGAGGACAATTACTTCTGCCACTTTACCTTGTGGTATCAGTTTCTCCAACTCGTGTGTCCAGTAGATGCCGTCCACGATCTGGTCAAGATCTTCAAGAATTGACTTGACCAGCGACTGTCCCTCGGGATTGAGCCTCGGGGCGGCGGGACTTGCATTGCTTGCCTCCTCGTGTCGGGTGGACTCGATCCGGGCACTCCACGCTCGGTCAATGCTGGGTGGCTCCTCGTGAGGATGGCTGCTAAGGGCGGCGGTCCTCCAAGGCCCAGTTGGGGGCCACCTGGCTGTGGGAGAAGGAGGTCGAGTTTCAATCAACTTTTCACCTGTGTTTACACCTGCGGCTGTGCCCAGAAGTCGGACCTGACCAAGCGGAGTCGAAACGTTTTGGTAAAACCGCCTGATGAGATCCGAGTGTTCGGCCGACGATTTATCCATGTCGGGGACTCGGCGAGGCCTGTCAACTCCCGCTGGGGCCGCGTCTCCGGCGTTGTCATGACGACGGTGACTCTGCTGCCCGACGGCCAGGAAGAGCAGACAGCCGACAGCAAGGGAGATAAGGCTGATGATGGACGGGACGATTCGGCGCCGCAGACGGTGGCGGAAGGTCTTACAGCAGAACATCATTTCTGAGATTCTGGTCGCTGGTGATGCAGGCAACCGTTAATCCATTGAACGTTATTTCGATAATCCATTAAATCGTTAATCCTTTTGCAAATCCAGAAGGAGCTTTAAAAAAAAAAGACCACCGTTGATTAAGGATCAGGTTGATACAGGTACTCTGTCAATCCGTTCTTGATAACAATAAATTTTGGGGGTGGGGGAGGGGCGTTATAATGTCCAACACAAGGGCCTACAACCTGGCGTCGTTTAAAGCAAGAAGACTTTAAATACTGGAATAATATCATCAACAAATAAATGAGAAAATTATTGTTTGTGGCAAAGTTGATGTAGAATCAGTAGCCATGATCAGTTACTTCATATTGGTCTCTAAAAAATACATATTATAATCTTAACAGAACGTACGTTAATAAATTTGAAACGTCTATTCTGGGATACAGCACATCCTAATCTGGGATAAACCAGTCTATTGTGGGGATAAAGCAGAGTCTACTCTTAGTCTTAGTCAAAGCACTGACGCTTCTGAGAAAAATCCGTCTATTCTCGGACGACGCAAAGTCTATTTGTGAGAGAAAAATGACAGTCTGTTCTGAGGAATACCCGCGTAATTGTTATATCATCTATAGCACTGTAGCGAACACTAAGTATAAACTGATGATTGACCCTTAGAAATTTAAATACTAGAAAAAACAAGGCGTCTTTTATAAATAGGGAAAAGATATCTAAGCTTTAACTATTACACCGTGATAACTGGTGCCAGGAAGATTACACGACACCCAAAACCTTTCAACAAAATACGATATCGTACCCCCTACCGGCCCCCATTCCACAAAAGAGTAATTAAGTTAAGAAAGCTACAAACCTGGGACCTAAGAATACGCCGCCCCCCTTCTAATGAAAGGGTTCTCCACATTTCACACCACGCCGCACTTAGCACAGATCAAAAGCGGTGCTCTGCGCACGAACTGAACGCTACATGTATTTAGTCTAGTCTAGTCACGCGGAATGCGCACCGCGAGGCAATGAGCGGAATCGTCTTGGCTGGGAGCTCTGGAACGTGCGCACTTAGGAGTCAGCAGTTTGGGTGGGTCGATACGATACCGCATGTGTTAGTACACTGGATGTTTACAACTATGGCTTCCTCGATACCAAATAGTGTATCGAGTTGCAAACAAGAATATTAACAGACGTCTGTGAATCCCCTGGACGAGGAAAACATTTGTTTGAGGTGGGGGGAGGGGATGGAAGACATTTAATTGCTATCTACGTACAGTACATATTTCTTTAACTGATAAACGTAGCTTATATGCGCCGCGATGTCAATATATGTTGTGTTTAGGATATGAATGTTTTACACAGAGTCAATGATAATTATGTGGGTTATTATTATTAAATTCTTTATATTAACTTGTGGTGTCTGAGCCGTGTGACCGACCGTGTGACCGACCGTGCGACCGACCGTGTGACCGACCGTGTGACCGACCGGGTGACCGACCGTGTGACCGACCGTGCGCCCGACCGTGCGACCGACCGTGCGACCGACCGTGCGACCGACCGTGTGACCGACCGTGTGACCGACCGTGCTCACCGAAAAAATGTTGGATCGATTTTTAACCAACTTTCTCGTAAGCTAGTGAGCTGAAATTTTGCAGGGAGACTCATGCCCGTGATAAAATGATGTATGCAAATTTCAGATCGATCGAATGGACAGTAATTGAGTTATTGAATTTTTAAATTATTTTATTTATCTATTTATATCCTGTTAAATTTTTGAGATAGAGTGTTGTGGTTCGTAATATGTTCAACAACCTTTCCTGTCGCGCAATAAGGAGCGCATTACATTGACATTACTTTTAAAAAATATATTCACGATCGGTTCGCATTATATTAAACACGTTTTACGAGACATAACTAGAATTTTGTATTTTCGGATATTTGCCCTGCGTATTATAATGAACATCCTTATAGTTATGTCTCGTATAGAAAGGATTTATAATGAAAAACTTTTTTTTTTTTTGTTTTTTTAAAAAATATTTTATGTGAAGCGCTGTGAGCCCAATTGCTTGTTGGGGTACTGCGCTTTATAAATTTATCCAATTACTATTATCTACGAAAATAATTGAAGTTAAAAATGGCAAACATCATGGGCATTACACACCCTCACAGCTGTCTACACCTGCATGGGCTCCAAGGTGAACAAAAGCGTTATGTGGAGTAGTCCCCTCCCCCCTCCCACACCCACACACTGTACCGTTAAGTGTTGGTGTTCAAATGAATCTTGCCCCCCCCCCCTTTTACGACCCTCATTTCAAACATTCTACAGCTCCGCCCTTGGTCTGGCAGTGCAGCACGTTTCCTTGGTTTCAGACTCAAAACAAAATTCTCGATCTAAAAATACATCTTAGTATAAAAACACCCAAGAAGAGCTATACTTTTCTATAAAACAATATTTTCGTTTCCTTTAACATGTCTTAAAATCTTGATTTGAGTGATTTATAAAGACGTAATGGGACGTTTTGATTTAGTATTTTAAATGTTTTTTTTAGTAATGAATCTGAAGTCCCGAGACAAAACTGCAGCGGCGGCTTCTTGCCTGATCGTATGATTTCAACATTTTTTTTGTTTTATACAAAAGATTCGCGGTGCGCGGTATCGAAGTTGTAATCGTAAGCACCCGGGCCAAAAGTTACTTTTTTTTTTTTTTTACAGTTGGTGTTTGAATCGTTCACGTCTGTTCGTCACAGGTTTGGATTGTCTGTGNGGGGGAGGGGGGAGGATGGACCGGTGGTTGGGGAAGTGGATTGGAAAATGTAAATAAGTGGAGGAATATATGAAAGAATTCCTCGGTTATCTACAAATAGTGGCGCTTTCAAGGCATCGTTAAGTTATTTTTATCTTCTTTTTGTCTCGCGTTTGAATGTTTGCCTGAATAGTTGGTTATAAAGTATGAGGTTATAAAGCATGATGTTATAAAGTATGAGGTTATAAAGTATGAGGTTATAAAGCATGATGTTATAAAGTATGAGGTTATAACGTATGAGGTTATAAAGCATGATGTTATAAAAGTATGAGGTTATAAAGTATGAGGTTATAAAGCATGATGTTATAAAGTATGTGGTTATAAAGTATGAGGTTATAAAGTATGAGGTTATAAAGCATGATGCTATAAAGTATGAGGTTATAAAGCACGATGCTATAAAGTATGAGGTTATAAAGCATGATGCTATCAAGTATGAGGTTATAAAGCATGATGCTATAAAGTATGAGGTTATAAAACATGATGCTATAAAGTATGAGGTTATAAAGCATGATGCTATAAAGTATGAGGTTATAAAGCATGATGCTATAAAGTATGAGGTTATAAAGCATGATGTTATAAAGTATGAGGTTATAAAGCATGAAGCTATAAAGTATGAGGTTATAAAGTATGAGGTTATAAAGCATGATGCTATAAAGTATGAGGTTATAAAGTATGAGGCTATAAAGTATGAGGTTATAAAGCATGATGCTATAAAGTATGAGGTTATAAAGCATGATGCTATAAAGTATGAGGTTATAAAGTATGAGATTATAAAGTATGAGGTTATAAAGTATGAGGTTAGAATACTTAGAAAGCATGAGAGCTATCAGAATACGAGGCCTTCTATTTCAAGTCTAACAGGTGCGATTTAAAAAAAACAAACAAAAACAACACATATCGACGATTGTGGATATTCCTTTGTTTTTCAGTCAATGCTCCCTCTAAGATTCGTTGGTCCGTGTGCAAAGTAAAAGAATCTCGTATGCAAAGTTGCACAGAAACAAATTTTGGTGCTATATTTTACAAAAAATGACTGCGCGGTTAAAGGCAACATTGCTTCAGATTTATTCAGATACTAATTTTTTTATGAGGCTTTTTATTTGAAAAAATTCTCATTGCATAAAAGCCATAAAAGTTAATGTTATAAATAAGTGATTAAAAAATAGCTGTTATAAAATAATTGATAAGCTACATGAATAAGGGATACACATAAGTGATGCATTATGGCTGTAAGTATTTAAAAAAAAATCACACACACAAATATATATATACACCAAACCCCCCACACAAAAACACTGGAGATGAAACAGCGTGACGTCGTAACAACCTTCCATGTTATAACGACCAATTAATTCTCAACCTTGCAGATTAAATCAGGCTTTTAAACCCTGAAGAGTAAAATCGCCAACTTTTATTACAGCCAGATTTTTGTTTTAAACTTTCTGGCAGTAGCCTGAAGCTTAATAAAATGCAAGATAAACAAATTGTGCAATCAAAAGAAATTCACGCTTTTAAAAAAATCTTATCTTATATTATCTTATCTGTTACAGACGCTCCTTCTTTACAGAAGAATGTTGCGTCCTACGTTTGTCTATGGTTTGTGTTTAGTCCTGCATCCTTATTGGAATTTTAAATGACTTTCCTAATTCTTTTCAGGCAACCAATTCTTGAATTCCGGACGGGAAGAACGAAAATTTGTATTTGTTCGTTCTTACATACGGAATAAAGTTTTGATTTCGCAAATCACTTGTGTAACTTATTATTATGTTTTCGAAGCTTTAGTTCAGTCTTATTCTATATGATATTTCTATAGCCTGAAGATTACATTCTTTCCGATATACAATGTCTCGCACGGTGGTGTGAAATTGTGATTGGCGCACCAAGTGTGAACATACCTGCACCTCTCAGAACGTGTACAAATCACATCAAAACAAAATTCCTGGCAATTGTGTGATGTTTTTTGTAGAGCCTGTGTTTGTTTCAGTCAGACAGTGAGGAGTTTCGTGCCGTCATATTGTGTTTTTGTAGTTAACATCATGGGTTACTACGCGCGCTGATAATTGAGTTCTTGCGGTACAGACATGAGAAGTTTGTCTCTTGGAATTTTCCGATCGTTAAGGCGAAGTGAGTAACACTTTTTTTTATTGTAACTCTGGCTGTGCCACACCGAGACCAAACTACTACAAGTACAACTTTAGGAGCGGATATTTCTACGCTACAAGAGATGTTATCCATCCACCAAAGAAAAAAATTATAAACTAGAACTAATTTTTAAAAAAAAATAATAATAATTTCGTGTTGTTCTGATGGCAGAGCGAGGCGTAATGAAATGATGTATTTTTACACTTGAAAGTGAATAAGTTCGATTAATTGTATCTATAAACGTAATTTAGGTTTTATTTTTAGGGTCTGGGTTAGGTGTAGTTGTCAATTTTTAAAATTAAAGTAGGAAAAAAACAAATATAGCAGCTAAAAATACCATTTATGGAGCTCATCGTTCTCATTTAATCATTAAACTTAAAACATTGAGCTATAGAGTAACAAAGAGCAAATGAGTATCGATATATAAGTTAATTAATCCTAGCTTGGAAATTTAAGACAAGTAAATTTTGGAAATTAAATATTAAGTTTAAAAATAAAATTGTTTAGCCTTGAATAGTTTCTACTTAATTTTTTTTACGTTCACTTCGAAATTAAAGATTTTAAAATAATTTTTCTGTTCCCCGATTTTAATCTATTTGAAGTTCTCATATTTGAATCTGTTTGATGTTATCATATTTGAATTTTTTTGACGTCCCAAATTTGAATAGTCTTTTTGACGTTCCTAAATTGAATAGTCTGTTTGACGTCCCAAATTTGAATAGTTTGTTTGACGTCCCAAATTTGAATAGTTTGTTTGACGTCCCAAATTTGAATAGTCTGTTTGACGTCCCAAATTTGAAAAGTCTGTTTACCGTCCCTAATTTGAATAGTCTGTTTGACGTCCCATAATAAAATCATCTGTTTGAAGATCTCATATTTCAATCTGCTTGACGTTCCCAGCTTTGAACACCTTCACTTACATCGTGAGATCATTAGAATCTTGAGATCCTACAAGTGGTGTTAAAGAATCTTACTTTAAAAGCAGATTTAGTGGCAACATTTGAACGTATTTTATAGAAGCAGTGATCGTTTTGAACTAATTTATGTCACACCTCGTCCGCAGATCACTGTCTCACGAGGCGCCAGTTCCTGTTGGTTGTCTTCCTCAGCTTCCTGCTGTCCTTCCAGCCGTACAGCATAAATAACTATTTTAATCAAATGCGGTGGGAAGCGAGTGAGTTTAGAAATATTCCTGCGCGCTTACTGTTACATTGGGTTTTAAGGTTGATGACAATATACGGTAAAGTCCTTGTTGATCTTTAAACAATACCTCCATCCCCAATTCATACACGAAGTGTGATAGTGCTTCATCTGTACCACCTACACACACAATAACTATTGTTTTATCTATACAAACCCACTCAATAGTTAGGAATTTCCTCGCATCACCCACACGTTTAAGAGGTAGGGCTTTACCCCCCCCCCCCAATTTCCATATCAACTGATCGATAGGGCTTTACCCACATCTCAAACTCAACCGAGTGGTAGATCTTTACCCACCCCCACCCCAAATCCCCAACTCAACTGACTGGTAGGGCTTTACCTCCCCCCCTCTCTTTAACTCTAACTCACACACACCTTATAAATATTGACCCATATTTTCCCCAAACAGCTGAATGAAATATTGAATGACTTCAATCCCCACACTTTCCCCACAAACACCATTGTTATGGATTCACCACAAACATGGGCATTTATTCCCCACCCCTTCAACACACACTTCACTGGTATTGATTCTCTCCCCCCCCCCCCCCCCCCCACACACACATCGTTTGCATTTATTCCTCTTTCACATAGCATTAATAGTTTACAGTTGTTGAACATCTATTATGAACAACTTTGTGTTTTTCTTGACAGACATACGGAGCCACTACCACGTGTACGGTCACAAGATATCACCACTCGAGAGGGAAGAGCTGCCCTCGAGTTTGCTCAGTCAGGGTCAGCCAGTGGTCAACTTCAGTTCCTACGTCATAAAAATTGGCCGCATTAAAGGATGGAGGAGAGGGCAGCTGAACCACGAGGGCAACTCGAACAGACTGCTGTTTGTTGGCGCCGGAAGTCCGGCAGATAAGGAAAGGGCGGTAAGTCAGCAGAGAGTGACGGGACTTGCAAGCCTCGATGACGTCACCACTAGAAACAATGCACAGAAACGGAAACGAAGAAAGAAGCAAAAAGAGTTGGTCGGACTTTCAGAGATGCAGGTCACGGACACGGAAACGAAGGTCAAAGACATGAAGGTCACGGGCACGAAGGTCGTGACTACAGTCCAAGTTGTAGGCGGAGACACAACGATATCGCCCGAGAAGCTCTCGATGACATTTGAGCCAGATGGTAAAGGCCAGTCGTAGGTTGAAGATCTGAGACAATGCGAAAGGGAGCGGACTAGCAGTGTCCGCCCGGTCAATGACTTTGATAGTAATCTTTGTATCGCTGAACTTTGGAAGCTCACTGACACTATCTGAATTTGCTTGCTTCCGGTTATCTTTTTGGTGGGGATGATGTTGGCAGCACTTCATTGTTTGTAGGTGCTTTTGGAAAGGGGGGGCACAAAGGTGCTAATTTTGTTGATGTCATGAGAGGGCAATCCTCTCCTTTTAAGCGCCTGGTTATAACGAGATGTCGCCGCAAAAATCTCACAGCTGGACGAAACGAAATGTTGTAACTAAATAATAACATTCAAATATCTCTATACATCTATGTATTATTTCATACTTTTGTATGTTGTCGTATCTAAAACAAATAATAAGTATCAAATACACGGCGGGGATTTTGAGGTAAGGTAAAACGGAACGCAAATAAAAACAAAAATATTTGATGATTTGAAAATGTTTTGAAAACCATCCGAATCAGAGATCGTTCATAGTAAAAATTACCGCAGGACTTGATAAACAGTTGTTGAGAAAATTCTTTTGGAACGTACTGACCTCTTCAAGGAATTGTGCGATTCAGGATTATACTGTAGACCTAGATGTAGTCCTAGATGTAGCAGGATTATACTGTAGACCTAGATATGGCAGGATTATACTGTAGACCTAGATGTAGACCTAGATTAGCAGGATTATACTGTAGACCGAGATATGGCAGGATTATAATGTAGACCTAGATGTAGACCTAGATTAGCAGGATTATACTGTAGACCGAGATATGGCAGGATTATACTGTAGACCTAGATGTAGACCTAGATTAGCAGGATTATACTGTAGACCTAGATGTAGACCTAGATTAGCAGGATTATACTGTAGACCGAGATATGGCAGGATTATACTGTAGACCTAGATGTAGCAGGATTATACTGTAGACCTAGATATGGCAGGATTATACTGTAGACCTAGATATGGCAGGATTATACTTTAGACCTAGATATGGCAGGATTATACTTTAGACCTAGATATGGCAGGATTATACTTTAGACCTAGATTGGCAGGATTATACTGTAGACCTAGATGTAGACCTAGATTAGCAGGATTATACTGTAGACCTAGATGTGGCAGGATTATACTGTAGACCTAGATGTGGCAGGATTATACTGTAGACCTAGATTGGCAGGATTATACTGTAGACCTAGATTGGCAGGATTATACTGTAGACCTAAATTGGCAGGATTATACTGTAGACCAAGATTGGCAGAACTATACTGTAGACCTAGATTTAGACCTTAATGTAGATATAGATTGGCAGGATTATACTGTAGACATAGATGTAGACTTTAATGTAGACCTAGATTTAGAACTTAATGTAGACCTAGATGTGGCAGGATTATACTATATACCTAGATTGGCAGAATTATACTGTAGACCTAGATTGGCAGGATTATACTGTAGACCAAGATGTAGACCTAGATTGGCAGGATTATACTGTAGACCAAGATGTAGACCTAGTTTGGTAGGATTATACTGTAGACCAAGATGTAGACCTAGATTGGCAGGATTATACTGTAGACCAAGATGTAGACCTAGTTTGGTAGGATTATACTGTAGACCTAAATGTAGCGATGCACGTACACGATTGAACAGTAATTTGATCCTTCGTGACCTTGACTTTATAGCTTTGACTTTGTAACATTGACGTTCTAGTGTTGACTTTTTAGCGCTGACTTCAATTTATAGCGTGTCTGACTATGTTTAACTAACTATTTGTGTGACTTCATTATAAATAAAGTACAGGGTAAAACTATCTGCACACTCATTAAATTTTTTTTTCAGACATTTAAAAGTATGATGTTATTATATCTGAAGGGGAAAAACAAAGAGGTTAATAAAACACTCGAGACATTAATTTTTCTCTCGTTTTTTTAAAAGAAAACCTTATTAACATACCGGGTATTGTATGTGTATGAACCGATTCAGCGGCGTAGCTAGGGTCATCTACGCCCGGGGACATGACACAAAGTCAGCGCCCCTTCTTGGACTAATAGATTATGGGGGCTCATTGAGTCCCCCAAGAATATTTTGAAAATTTACGGTATTTGTGTTTCATTTTCAAAGCATCTGTTATTGTAATGAAATAGATTACAAACTAATAATTGTCTATACCATTTAAAAAAAATTTAATTGAAAAACAAGTAATAAAAACTTGAATGAGTATTTAAACAGTATTTCCAACAAAGAATTTCCGATTTTTTCTATTTAAGGGAAATCATTCTAAAGTCACACCAAGAATGTGTCAATATAATGCGCACCGCACAACAGTCTAACATTAAGCTTTACATAGCGGGAAAACTCCATTAACTATCATTCTAGATTACATTAAAAGTAATTTCAAATCAATAATTCTGAAACTAAACAAAAAATCATGTTAAGCCTGGTCCCTTTTGGAACTCAGGACGTGTTAGCGCATTTTCGTATTATGTATCAGTACTTATGTTAGATATCAGCATTATGTAGTTATCAGTAATTGTGTTTAGATTTTAGACATATTTTTATGAATTTTCTTGTGTAATGAATATACCTGAAATTTTTTTATATTTAAAAGTCATTTCTTTACATTTTAAATTTTTAAATTTTCTCTTTAATCTAATTACAAGTGGTTTGTGGTCACTGAAATAGGACTCATAAATGAAACATTCTAAATTGTAATCAGCTAATCGCCCAAATACTCCGTCAATTGTTGTTTGATAGATCGTAGTTGTCAATCTTGGTGAAAGTAGTTGAATGTTGAAGCTTGTTTCGAAAAAGTTTTCAATTTCTGCCCCTGGGCCGCTAAGATCTTGATTGAAGTCACCACAAATGATGACGTAAAACTCTCTAAACTTTTACACATATTCTAATGACGTCAACAAAAAAAAAAACTAATACTTTTGATAATACTAAGACTTCCGGCAATGGCGGCCGTTGCCTGCGCCAGTGTTATCTCGTTCATAACACGTAAAATTTCTTCCTCTGCAGAAAGTCCTGCATCTCTTGTTAATTATTCATGCACCCTTGGATGTCTAATTATTCGTCAACATTGACTCCTCAAGTTGTTCATCTTGTTTGTTCATTGTCTACCGAAACATGGCTCCAATTATCACAAATGTTGACAAGTTCTTGCTCTGGCGTTTCAAGATCTAAATATGTGTCATTCTCATTGGAGGGTTGAGTCACTCAGACTCTTATAGCGCGGCCTACAATACCAACGGCGAGCCTCAACATAAGGGCGTCGCCATGGAGATATTCGTCCGCAGTGCGATGGCTGCCTGACCCGTCCGCGTCCCCAATGGCCGCAAAACAAATGGTCAGTAGATGTGCCACTGTCTCCTCGGCCATGCCACATAAACGGCAGCCGGGTTCCCTGTTTCAGTCTAGCCTGTGAAAGATCAGATGATGCTTCCTTGTAATTCATAGTAGGATTTTTCCAGTAGCCCTACTAGTTCATGTAGTCCTACATAAATTTAAACAGCTTTCACAGCTTCTGATCACCACTCTGGCGTGTTTCAGACTCTCTCTTCAATGTGATTCGGCACAATTCTAGAAAGCTGTTCAAGGTCTCCCATATCGGATGTTGAGTCAAGTAAGATAACATAGTAATTTTTCTGATTTCACTAACAGCTGATTCCTACCTGATGTACGTAGGTAGATAATTTCATTTTTTTTTATTTACGGTGATAAATAAGATACTGAACATAGATTTTCGGGGCATGTTGTAGGTGTTTTTTAACAGTAGATCATACAGAGCAACGAGTTTGATCACAGAGATAACATTTTCACCATTTTTATCCTCGTCCTTATGCAGATGTTCCTTATGGCCACGCAGTGCCAAATTTTGTGAAACAAGAAACTTAATACAGGTTTAACCTCCATGTTCATTATACAACGATGTCTCTGGTGTTTTCCTCAGCATAAACAGTAGCATGTGTCTGAATCATATAGTCTTGAGTGTTGCAATCCTGACGGTATGTTTCAAATGTCTCGATTTCGTGTTCTAAGACTGGCGTTGCAGGTGACTGATAATTGCCGTTATTTGATTCTGAAGATATGGAGTTTGCGGCATTTCTGCCATCTTGGCACTTTAAAAAACATAGCCAGTAATAAATTATTTACTAGACTTTGTCTCTTACTTCTTCACCAGTCTCAGACCCAACGACTCACAGCCTTTAGTTTTGTTTAAAACTCTAACTATAAGCAATCATACATAGTGGATGTGTCATTTATTTATGAGTAGAATGGCGCCCCTGAATGCTCAGTGAGGGCCCCAAAATCATGTTTGCCAACTAGTTTGTAATGAAGAATTTTGTGGAGCTCCAAAATTAAGTCTTGTAAACGTATTTTGGATACATTAGTTTACATCAAAATAAAATTAACTAATTAGTTTTAACACTCACTTTGGCGCCCCCTAATGTGGCGCCCGGTCTCTCCAGCATCTTCCAGGTGTGGGAAAGTCTCTTGGTGTCTTTCTTCCCCTCTTTTTACCACATATATAAACATCAGACGTACGGTACAGTTTTCAAAGTAGTCACGAGACTTGAACTCAGCAGCAAAAATTAAGTTTATTTACATCATATAAGTATATATATATCCATTGCAATTACAGTTGTAGCAGCTATCAAAAATAAATCCACTTTGTTCGTCTCTCTCTCCATACAGTTCTATATTCACTCGTTCCCGGTCAGCCCACCTCGATCAACAAAGCAGGACCGTCCTGCATGGTCCACGCTCAAAATGTTCTCTCCCTTCAGTCGTCCCTCTGTCCGCTTATATCACACACCGTCCACTCGTCTCCCTGTCACATGATCTCTCTCTACACACTACAACGTGAACACCCAGTTCACAACTATTCAAGTGAACTGGTGTTCACGCTTTGTTTTCCATTCACCCTACATTTTCGCTCACTCATTCTCACACCAAAACATCTGACCGTAATAGTCGGGTTCTGCCTTGTCTACTGCAACAGTTCAAGAATGTTAATTCTGTCAGGCCAGTGAATCTAGACAATCATTAAGCAATCATTAAAGGACTGAATTCTCTTCAGGTTAAAACTTCGAAATTGAAACCCCCAAGATTTCACAACTAATGGAGCCGGGGGCTCATTTATCGCTCATTTAAGTGTAAGCTAAATAAGTAGGTTAAGATGGAACAAAACAACACTAACATTTACACATGAAGTGAAATCAAGTCGAAGTTGGTAGCTATAGTTGAAAGCATAGACCATGATGTTTCAATGAGTTGTACACCGATAAAAATGGGACAGACATGCTTTATGTAACACCGGTATATTGCAGTGGCAGTGAGGAATATTGCAAGTTTCAAGTGTGTTTTATATTTCCTTTTGAAATACATTTAAAAATTGTGTTTTCATTATGTCACCACGGCCGTTTAGATGTAATCATTTGGAAATCGTTAATTGTGCCTGGCAGCGATAAATAATTTTTAGATACTGCGAGCTGATGTTTTGTGTATTTGTAATTTTCTGAGCTTTTGTGTGTGTGTGTGTGTGTGTGTGTGTGTGTGTGTGAGTGTAGGTTGAAGAACTTAGCCTCTGCTCTCGACAACCATACTACCTCAAGGGGAAGGTAAGTATGCGAGTTAGCTGCCCCCAAACTCCCCCCCCCCCCATAAATCATGTTCCCTGTGAGCTGGCATATCAGATACGTGGGTCTGAACAGCGGTTCTCTCGTTATCATAATCTACAGCCACGCCCATTTCCTATAAACAGCGCCGTTAATGACAGATTAAAGCTCCCGGGCCCCACCTTGACATTATTATAGCTTGGCTCACGGGAATTATTTTATGACGATATAATACCTAGAAAGAAAAGTCATGCAATCATTTCCATTAATAAGTTGTTAAAATCACTAGTTTCTTACACTATAAATTATAGGATATCGGATTTAACAGGACTGTTGGATTTTTTTGTAAAAATCATTTCGGTTTTGACAACGTTCATCGCAGTTCGAATAGTTAACCTTCACCTTTAACATTTATAGAACCTAGTCTCATCATTTATAGGACCTAGTCTCATCTTTTATAGGACTTGGTCTCATCATTTATATAACCCAGTCTCATCATTTATAAAACCTAGTCTCATCATTTATA
>MUZC01000065.1:1108325-1122874 GCA_002072015.1 Radix auricularia
AGTCTCATCATTTATAGAACCTAGTCTCATCATTTATAGAACCCAGACTCATCATTTATAGAACCTAGTCTCATCATTTATAGAACCCAGTCTCATCATTTATAGAACCCAGTCTCATCATTTATAGAACCTAGTCTCATCATTTATATAACCTAGTCTCATTATTTATAAAACCTAGTCTCATCATTTATAGTTGGATCAGAGTAGTAAATATCAACCTAGTCTCATTATTTATAGAGCCTAGACTCATCATTTATAGAACCCAGTCTCATCATTTATAAAACCCAGTCTCATCATTTATAGAGCCTAGTCTCATCATTTATAGAACCTAGTCTCATCATTTATAGAGCCTAGACTCATCATTTATAAAACCCAGTCTCATCATTTATAGAGCCTAGTCTCATCATTTATAGAACCTAGTCTCATCATTTATAGAACCTAGACTCATCATTGATAGAACCCAGTCTCATCATTTATAGAACCTAGACTCATCATTGATAGAACCTAGACTCATCATTTATAGAACCTAGACTCATCATTTATAGAACCTAGACTCATCATTTATAGAACCCAGTCTCATCATTTATAGAACCTAGTCTCATCATTGATAGAACCTAGACTCATCATTTATAGAACCCAGTCTCATCATTTATAGAACCCAGTCTCATCATTTATAGAACCCGGTCTCATCATTTATATAACCTAGTCGCATCATTTATAGAACCCGGTCTCATCAGTTATAGAACCTAGTCTCATCATTTATAGAACCTAGTCTCATCATTTATATAACCTAGTCTCATCATTTATAGAACCCGGTCTCATCAGTTATAGAACCTAATCTCATCATTTATAGAACCGTGTCTCATTATTTATAGAGCCAACCTAGTTTCATCATTTATAGAACCTAGTCTCATCATTTGTATAACCTAGTCTCATCATTTTTACAACCTAGTCTCATCATTTTTATAACCTAGTCTCATCATTTATAGAACCTAGTCTCATCAATTATAGAACCTAGTCTCATCATTTATAAACCGTGCATTTAAATAAAATAATTCAAAGATCGCATCAAATTTCAAGCAAATTTTTCTCCTTTATGAAAATTTCCCAATGAGTTTTTCGGGGTCTATCTTCTCAACGTTTTGAGAACTATTTTCCAAACCCATGCCAACCTTGATACTCATAGTGGGGCTCACCTCATCACAACTGAAATAAATGGACTAAAGGATTTCTATATAAAAAAGACAAACTGTAATGAAAGTTCTGACTCAAAAGAAATCAATCACATGGTTGTAAGATATTAAATATTCAATATTAAACGAATCACACTGATGTAAGATATTAAACATTCAATATAAAACTAATCACATGGTTGTAAGATATTAAATATTCAATATTAAACTAATCACACGGCCGTAATATATTAAACATTCAATATTAAACTAATCACACGGCCGTAACATATTAAATATTCAATATTAAACTAATCACACTGATGTAAAGTATTTAACATTCAATGTTAGACTAATCAAACTGTTGAAAGTTAGGAATTTAATTAAGGGGTCCTTCAATAATAGAGTGTGCACTGGGATTTAGGTTAGGGGCCGCTTGTTAATAGAACATAATTTAGTTTATTTTTTTTTAATAATCGATGATTATAATAATAATAATAAAATGATAATTTATATAGCGCTGTATCCCAGCAAGGAGCCGGGCTCACAGCGCTTTATATGGAGATAACAATACATATATTAATTGAATAAACATTCATATCATACTAACTACATAAATGACAATACGTTATACATCAGCTACGTTAATCATTTAAAGAAATGTTGTTTCATTAATTTTCAAAATAAATTTTGAAATGATGTGTCTTAAGTGCAGTCTTGAATGACTTAGTAGTTGAAAACTACGGATGTGTAATGGAAGAGAATTCCATTGTTTGGCTGAACAAAAAGAGAATGACCTTTCGTCAAGTTCTTGTCTTAGGAACACAGAGAATGCGTGTATCTGCAGAAGAGCGTAGCTGACGACTTGGTGATTGGTGTGTAGACTGATAAAAGTTCAGTAAGATATGAAGGGCATAAGTCAGAAAAGAAGTTGTGACACAGAACGGCCAGTTTGTAATCAATTTGGGCTTGTATGGGTAGCCCATGAAGTGAGTAAAGTAGCGGAGTAACATGGTCATGTTTTTTTGCATTTAGAACTAATCTGGCAGCTGAATTTTGAACTCTCTGTAGTTTTTCAATGCATTGTTCTGGCGCACCTGACAGAAGAGAATTGCAGTAATCAATACGAGCTAGAACAAGAGCACAGACTGGAGTTTTTATTGCACTATCTGTTAAGTAATGACGGATTGAACTGATCTGACGAATGGCAGTATAGGCAGAGCGACAGATGTGATTGATGAAGTTGTTGGTAGACATGTTGTCAGAAATAATGTAGCCGAGATTCCTAGTCGATGTTGTGAACAGTATATCAGAACTAGCCACCTGAATAGAATTCGGAAGAGTCAAAGTACTGCGTGATTTATTGTTACAGAATAGCAGTGCTTCTGTCTTATTATCATTCAGTTTGAGCTTGCTTAAAGTCATCCAAGACTTTACCTCACCAATGCACTCCTGCATCAGTTGGACAGTGAAGTCAATATCAGTTCGTTCACATTTGAACAAATATTCACTAATCAAATAGATAACAATAAACAGAATCAGGTTAAATCATGAGATTGTAGTTTTCAAGGGAAGTAACCCAGAAAATTACGTGCACATATTGTACATTGCTCGGTTCTGCAGTTATTTACCCTTTTTGTGTGCTTTCTTTTACTTCCTGTTTATAAATGCTTTATTGAAAGAAAGTAGCAGTTGAGCTCGAGCTATAAATGAAGGCTGTTGGTGAGACTATTGTGTGTGGTGAGATGTGTGACTCATGGTGGTGTGTGAGACTAGTGAGTCTGGTGAGATGTGTGACACATGATGATGTGTGAAACTAGTGAGTCTGGTGTGACTCATGGTGATGTGTGAGACTAGTGAGTCTGGTGTGACTCATGGTGATGTGTGAGACTAGTGAGTCTGGTGAGATGTGTGACTCGTGGTGGTGTGTGAGACTAGTGAGTCTGGTGAGATGTGTGACACATGATGATGTGTGAGACTAGTGAGTCTGGTGTGACTCATGGTGATGTGTGAGACTAGTGAGTCTGGTGTGACTCATGGTGATGTGTGAGACTAGTGAGTCTGGTGTCACTCATGGTGATGTGTGAGACTAGTGAGCCTGGTGAGATGTGTGACACATGGTGATGTGTGAGACTAGTGAGCCTGGTGAGATGTGTTGATGTGTGAGACTAGTGAGCCTGGTGAGATGTGTGACACATGGTGATGTGTGAGACTAGTGAGCCTGGTGAGATGTGTGACACATGGGGATGTGTGAGACTAGTGAGCCTGGTGAGATGTGTGACACATGGTGATGTGTGAGACTAGTGAGTCCCGGTGAGATGTGTGACACATGGTGATGTGTGAGACTAGTGAGCCTGGTGAGATGTGTGACTCATGGTGATGTGTGAGACTAGTGAGATGTGTGACACATGGTGATGTGTGAGACTAGTGAGTCCCGGTGAGATGTGTGACACATGGTGATGTGTGAGACTAGTGAGTCCCGGTGAGATGTGTGACTTCTGTTTTAAGGCCAGTGTAACTAGCGTGGTCTAAAAATAAATCATGAAACGTGTTTTAACTGCAATGTTTACCAATGATGAAAGCGTCCAGTCCCGGTTGGATGGACCATGGCTTGACCAGTCAGGTACACTCTGACTTTAACTGAACTTTGAATACACAAGTCCTGTTCTGTAGTAATAATGCTTGTGAGTGGAGGGGAGGGGAGCAGGTTTGAACTGTGTCTTCTGTCTGTATCTTAAAATTTTACTTTGTCAAGGACCCCTGAAATTTTATGGTCAAGGACCCCCTGAAATAGACATGTCAAGGACCCCCTGAAATAGACATGTCAAGGATCTGGTGAATTTGACAGATCAAGTGGCCTCTGAAATTGACAGGTCAATTGGCACCTGAAATTGACAGGTCAATTGGCACCTGAAATTGACAGGTCAAGTGGCCCTTGAAATTGACAGGTCAAGGGGCACCTGAAATTGACAGGTCAAGGGGCACCTGAAATTGACAGGTCAAGGGGCACCTGAAATTCACAGCCATTGTTTGTCATAGGAACATAAGATATAATCCTGGCAACGTTTGATTTTTTTTCCTCTACAGAATATTTTTCCCACCCCTGCTTACCCATGGCTTATGTCTCGTCTTAAATTTTTATTAGAGTTTAAATGCTGGCAGATTGTTTCGTTTTTTCCTGGTTTTCTTAGGCAACCCATTCGTATCCGACTTTTTAGAGCCCCAATCAGAGGTTTATCACCAGTACAGATTGCACACGCTACTTTAATGGGGAATATCTAAATGGTTTGTAACTTTAAAAAAAAAATTGAATTAAAAAAGAATTTAGCAAATAAGTTAAACTAAATAATGCATATGTATATACATATATATTTAGGTTATTTATTGAATTTGATTTTCATTATATTATTTGAATATATCATATATAAACACTTTTATTGTCTTATATCATCATGTAATTTGAGCTTTAAACTCCTTTCAAGCACACAGAAAATTGTGTTTAAAACTCATGAAGGAAACAAAAAATCTTATAAATTCATTTTAAAAATTTGAACTATTTTTAAATTTAACATGTAACAAGAAAACACTCAACAGTAAAAACATAAACACTGAACAGTTTATTATTAACACTTATCAGTAACACTTTGTTTATTCATTTTGATTAAATGTTATGAGTGTTTAAGTCAACACTTTGTTTACAATCCCATTTTAAATGGAATTTCTTTGAGGCTTGTTGTCATTTGGTTTATGTTGGGTGATCAATTTGATAAAGAACAATAATATTGATCCATTAATGATTTTAACCTTTTCATTTGTTCTGGTCCATTATTGGCATTATTTATTATTTTTTAAATTGTCATCAAAATCACTGTTAATTACTGTTTTATTTGCAATAACATTTTCTTTTCTCTATTCTCCTGAATTTATGCCAGCAAATAGTTTATAAACCTTCTTTGTCTTGAAGAGAACACATCCAACAGGAATAGTAGATGGTTATAGTTATAGAATTTCCATGAAGAGTTTTGTCCATTTAATGTCGCTGACTATCTGTAAGAGGTCTTGTTGATTTTAAAATGCTCTTTACAAAATTTGTCTCCCAAGGTTTGCATTTTGTTTCTACAACATTGGCTGAAAAGAAGAAAAAGGGTGCTTTTACTTTACTTTTACACACATTGTTAAAAAATATATATATATAAATTAGTCTTGATAATAATTTTTATACTAACTATATATAATAAATTCTATAAGTTTTAGTTAAACCACAAACTTTAAAAAAATTACCAAATTGATAAAAAGTTGAATAAATTATTCAACAGTTACATGTTGTAAATGTATGTTATTGTTACAAATAGTACAATATTTCAACTGTATTTTCACGACCTGTACTATTATAAGTATAAGTGATTAAAAAAAATATACTAATACTAATTACTCTATCAACTAATACTAATACTAATATTAATATTATATATGATTTCTTACTAGAAAACTTATAGTAAATGGGTCTAATGTTAATTGGACCTGTATTTCTCTGTAAACTGACTTTAATATTAGTACTTATACTAGTTAGTAACAGTAAGTATTAGAATAGTAAAAATAGTATTATCACTTTTCACTAGTATTAATACTATTACTATTTCTACTATTATTCGTAGTTATACTGCACTGCAATTGTAGGCCCTACAGTAGGGTGTTGTCACTGTTGTAGTTGTAGTTTTAATAAAAATTTTAATCTTGTTTTCTTTCCAGGAAATTTAAAATATTATAAAACATTTTAAATATTAATTTTGAAATTAATATTAGGGGATATTTATTTAACGCTACATTTAATATAATATTAAAAATAATTATAACATTAAATATTACTTGTAAATTACAAGTATATGAATATACAAGATAATTGCATAGCATTAATTGGAACAAAAGTTGTTTAAATAGTGAAATAAGTATTTCGCTTCATTAATTTATAATATTTGTTATTTGATTCCCTTTTAGTCATTAAATGAATAATTTAAAGTAAAATAATAAGTCTAAAAATACATATAATTATTAGCTATACTATCTCAACTTAATTTTTAAGTTTAAAATTAATAAACATATTTAAAAGTCGATTACCAACTTGAATCGTCATGAGGTGGTCGAGAGGTAGCGCTCTCGACTTTCATACCGATGGTCGCGGGTTCAAATCCACACGAAGGTGAGGATTTGTTCTCGCGGCCTGAGGAGTCCCCGAGTCACCCAGCTCCGAATGGGTACCTAACTAGACAATAGTTAGGCGGCTGGGGTAATGCGTGGAACCCCTATAGCCGTGGCCTGTGACCGCTGCATCACTTGCCAACAGATCATCTCTCATGGTCTGTGGACGCAATTATCTTCTGCATAGAAGGAGCGTCTGTATATCTAAGATAAGAGACCCAATTAATTTTTAACCACTTGGACTTGATTAAGTCCTAAAATTTAATATTTTTATTAGGGCAGCGGAAATTACCGATTAATTTCTCGATTAATCGGTAAATTATTTTATCGATTAAAATTATTTTAATCGATAAAATAGTGATTAAAATTAAAGAAATGTTTTAACAATTATTTCGAGTTTTTTAATAAATAATTAATAATAGTTTTTATTTTTTTTTTTTTTTACGTACAAACTTTTCCGTTAAAGAAAGTTGGAAAGTGTAAACCTTAAAATAACCTGTTTTATAAGGACAATGATTTATATAAAAAAAAACTCTTTGTTTTTTTAATTATCAAACAATATTAATATTTAAATTCATAGACATTATATTGAACTACTTATATTTAAATACATCTCCTGATAGTATTATAACTTTTAAATTAAACTAAATACTTAAGTTATGGGCATTTTAAAAAATGCCATAAAATACACGAAATGTGAAGGAAAACAACATAGTGAAAAAAGTGATTATGAGGTCTTAACTTTTGAATTACTTTGGATAAAAAGATTATTTTTATCTTTTTGTTAATCATCAAACAATTTCTATGTGGCTGTATTACTTTTATATTTTAAAATTAATTAGAAATTTTCATTCAAGTGCCTAAACTTTAATACGTTATTTCACTTATTTTCATTGTTAACTATGTTTTAAAAATAACTTAATAAAAATATCAATAGCCTGTTTTTATTACTTCCCTTGAAATTTTCAGATTAATGACGCCATAATCTTTATTTCTAGCTTTAACAAAATTATCGATTAATTAATCGGTAATTTGTCAAAAGTTAACGATTAAATTTAATTTAATCGATAACAGCCCTAATTTTTATAATTATTTTTAGACTAAGTTATCTATCATTCTTGATTGAATTAAATAAACAACATCTACATTAATAACTGTAGCTTACTTACTTGTAGAATTAGGTTCGTCTGCAATTTCAAGCCAAAGTTTCATTCCAAAATTCCTAGTCATATTACTATTATTACAGACTGTGATAACACTTCAACGACATTGTTGAGAGGAGTGTGGGCCGTGGGCTCATGAACTTCAGAATTTAATTTTTCAAATTCCATAATAAAAATCAAAATGATTTTAGTTTAAAATGGAAACCTACTGTTTTATATGTTGAAAATCATGCATGAAAGCCAATTCTTATTTATTAAATAATTATTTACACACATAAAATGAGACGAAGTGGCACAAATTTCCGCCATTTTGTTGACTTTTGAAAGCCAATTCGCGCGATGCGCTGGAAAAAATCAAATTGTTCGCGCGTATACGCGCGTATACTGGCGTTTTTACGCTGCCAGTGTAACCACGCACTTTATGTTATTGCATTTGTTTTTCAAGAGGTTTTTAGATGCGCGACTAGATGAGCGAATTCGCGTGTAGTGTAACCACAGCCTAAGTTGATTTCTTTTTAAATGTGAAAATGATACAATATTTAATAACTTGTCCCGGCTTTTCTTTGCGGTCACTTGTTTTCAATTCCGTAGCTATGCGTACAGGAAATATTAGTAACAGGCTCAGAGTTAGAGGCTTAAATACGAGTTGGAATTTCTTTTTTTTTTCCGACGTCAACAATAATAAAATAAATAGATGAACAAATAGATGAACAAATAGATGAACAAATAGATGAACAATTAGAAGAACGAATAGATGAACAATTAGATGAACAAATAGATGAACAATTAGAAGAACGAATAGATGAACAAATAGATGAACAATTAGATGAACAAATAGATGAACAAATAGATGAACAAATAGACGAACAAATAGATGAACAAATAGATGAACAAATAGATGAACAAATGGATGAACAAATAGATGAACAATTAGAAGAACGAATAGATGAACAAATATTTGAACAATTAGATGAACAAATAGATGAACAAATAGATGAACAATTAGAAGAACGAATAGATGAACAAATAGTTGAACAATTAGATGAACAAATAGATGAACAAATGGATGAACAAATGGATGAACAAATAGATGAACAAATAGATGAACAAATAGTTGAACAAATAACAAATAGATGAACGAATAGATGAACAAATAGATGAACAAAAAGATGAACAAATAGATGAACGAATAGATGAGCAAATAGATGAACAAATGAAAGAACAATAACTTGAAAACATCAACAATTTTCATAATTAATGAACACATAAAAGTTCATAACCATCCCCCCTCCAGCCCCCCCCCCCCAACCTCTCCAAGTTAATCGGATGTAGGATATAAAGGGGGATAATATGTTATGCTCAACAAATGTTGAAATCTCGAGTTAAACATAATTTTAAAAAAATTTAAAAAATCAATGTAATGTAACCAGGGGATACAATGCAGAATTAATGGAGGACTTTCATTTTATAGCATTAATTCCCCTTTTCAGCTGTTGGGTTTTTTTTTTTTTTTTTTAAATTTAAAAGCCAATACTCAGTTCAGTGGCAGTGAGAATTGATCCAAAATTTTAAACTTTATTTATAACCATGTCATAATACAAAAATCACTAGAGCAAATATGTTTGTAAAAGTCTAGCGGAAAGAATTGAAATAAAAAATAAAATAAATGCAAACAAATATTTCTTTCTTTCAAATGGAAATGCCGTTATGTTTATTTAACACATATATAATATTATGGCTGCCATAAAGCATTTAAATAGAATTCAAAATACCCAAACAAATTGTGTAATGAAAACAATAAATTTGAGCTTTATTTTTAAACTAACGCGACAGTAAAAGTTTCGGTTAATGCCTTCATCAGTACAATAAACATAAAATACGTACTTGATCAACAGAATTAAGGGAGTTTGTTACTAATATGTAAGTTTAAAAAAATATATATTTGAAAGAAGTATTACACTTTTTTTACACTTTCTTTATAAATTAATGTAAAGGAATTCAGCGGTTTAATTTTATATATGAAAATACTGACATTCTGTCATCAATAGTTATGTTAGATATTTATATTAAATAATTTTCAACTAACCCCATAACTTTATGAAGATATAACCCAACAATGTGAATACAAATAAGTTAAATTAAGCTGAAAACAATCAAAATATTCACAGAAATATGTCTCAGGTTTAGAGGCAATTATTGTGAGCTAAAATTTCAAGAAATCACTTCACGTCTAACAGCCACGACATATTTTTCAATTTAGTTGATACAATTAATGAGTAAAATAAAAAAAAACCCACTAAATATGACGAGAGAGGTGAAGATTATTAGAGCTGGCGGTGAATAGAGAAGCTGAATAGACTGTTAGAAGCTGATGGTGAGTAGACTGTTAGAAGCTGATGGTGAGTAGACTGTAGCAAGATGAAGACGAACACACTACACGATAACATGAAAGGGGATGAAAGCAGTTAGACAGTTGAGACAAAGTTCATTGCAAGCATTGAAATGTATAAATAATGTATTTTTTTTTAATTAAAAAAAATAGTGATCGTCAGTACCATGACGTACTGTGTAGGTTTCATAAGGTCGGTACCCAACATCTCCACTCGTCACACAATAAAATAGTGATTTGTAAAGTTTTATGCAACGTCTATACAACACTATATAAATAAGCCAAACATGACTTAATTTAAATATTAAATAAAGACATATTCTCCCGTCAAGTGGCGCAGCGACTAATTGTTTGATTGGTTTTAATTAAATAATAATAATAAGAATTTTTTGTTACAAATGAAAAGAAATAATAGTTTGTAACATTGGCTTACTATAAAGAATAAGGGGGGATAAGCACGTTTTTATTATAATGATAGACTAAAAAGATTTTTTATCGTTTTGACTATGTGCGGCTATACTCCACGTTTGATTTTAGTTATAGATTATGTTTTAAGACAGCTAGTTATAAATGATATGCATAGAAAATGAAGGACCTAGAACTAGAAGCTAGTAATAAAGCTCTTGGCTGTAATCTTAGTATTGTTATTTTAGTAATTCATAAAAATACTAATAAACAATTGTGAAAATTGTAGAAATTTCAAAATGTAACTTCAAGAATGAATGAATTACATGTCGGGATTCCGGGATGGAAGAAACTTTACTCCCGCTGTGCCGACATAAAGAAATACACGAAAACTCTGGTATGACTATCCGGTATGACCAATGATGACGTCACAGCCCAGCGGGCGGTCAGCTGTTAAGATCCCGTGCACAAGCTCAATGGCTGACCTCGCGTTCAAGACACGTCACACTGACTCAACTTGCTGACAATACTGGCATGTGCCAGGGCCAGGGGTGAGGATATGGCCAAACGGCATGGGGGGCAGGCAGGTGGGCGACAGGTTGGGCAATGTGAGCAACAGTTGCGGCAGTGTGTGATGTGGTGGTCACTTGCTGGACATGGGCAGCCCAGTCGGTGGCCGGTGTAGCAGTTGAACGGAGCAGGGCAAAAGTGACTGGGGACGTTGGTGGGAATAATTGGCGCCTAATTTCACGTGAAATCTGAATGTCACTCCCCCCCACCCCAGAACGTACTTCTAGATCCATCGCTAACAGTTAATACCATAGTTACATACAATTATTTAGTGCATTTTTGTATTTTCTCAAATGGCACATATCTAAATAAAGAATCGTATCTTATCTTCTTATCATACATGTTACAGACGCACATAAGATTAATTCGCCCTACGTTTATCTATGGTTTGTGTTTAGTCCTTCATTCTTATTAATATCTTAAATGATAATTAAGTTTTTGCTGTCCTGGTTTCTTCGGGCAACCCATTTTACGCCCGAATTCAGGACGGGAAGAAAGAAAACTTGTAGTCTATGTATTTGCTCTTGCATACGGAATAAGAAAAGTTCTTTTATCCTTATGTTTATCTGGGGGTTGTTGTATTAAGTTATTTTTATGTTGCATTTCTAAATTAGAATAAATTGCGTTATGTATAATTACTAATTTACTCTTGGTTCTTCTATCCTCTAGTGTTTCAAGGTTTAATGATTTAACTAATGGTGTTACTCTTGTCAGTTTTGAATATTATCCAGTAACGAATCTGGCAGCTCTTGTTGAATTTGTTCTATTTTTTTTTTTTTTTTTTTTTTTTTTTTTTGGTGGATGGGTCCAATACAGAAGATGCATATTCTAGTATAGGTCTCACCAGGGTGAGGTAGCATTTTAATTTTATATCTTTATTACATTTTTAAAATGTTCTTTTTATAAAACCTAAGGTTTTGTTTGATTTTTAAATCCTTTATATTAACTTGTGGTGTCTGAGCCCGTGCGATCGTGCTTGGTTTTTTGCCAAAAAAAAAAAATTTGGATCGATATTTAACCCACTTTCTCGTAATCTAGCGAGGTGAAATTTTGCAGGCAGACTCATGACGATGATAAAAATGGTATATGGAAATTTCAGATTGATTGAATGGACAGTCATTGATTTATTGAATTATTAAATTATTACATTCATCTCTATGTATCAAGTTAATTTTTTAGATAAGAGTGTTGTGGTGGTATTATGTTCAACAACCTTTCATATCGCGCAATAAGGTGCGCATTACATTGACATTACTTTTGAAAAATATATTCACGATCGGTGCTCATTAATTATATTAAACTCGTTTTACGAGACATAGATCTATAATCTAACTAGAATTTTGTGTTTTAGGATTGTTTTGCCCTGCGTATCATAATGAACATCCTTATGCCTCGTATGTTAGGATTTATAGTAAAAAAACTTGAGTTTTTACTTTTATAAAATATATTATGTGGAGCGCTGTGAGCCCAGTTGCTTGATGGGGTACTGAGATATATAAATTATCCAATTATTATTATCTAAGAAAATACTTATATTTGACTACTACAATAATACTACAATACTAGTATATAACTACTAAAATACTTATATTTGACTATTACCATAATATTACAATACTGGTATATAACTACTAAAATACTTATATATGGCTAATAAAATAATACAATAATTCTACATTACAACTGAAATACTAAGTCATTACTACTGTAGTAGCCTACTATATATACTACAACACGGCTACAATACTATACAAATTCAGCAGCAAATATTACTACGATACTACTTCTATATGACTTTACTACAATACTACTACACTATAGCTGGAATACTTCTACAATACTACTTTTATATAACACTACAACAATACTACTAAGTACCTACTCTAGATAGCGCTACTTCAATACAAGTATAAGACCGCTACATTACTATCATAGGGTACTTCATTTCTAAAACCGGAAAACGTCATAGCTCATTTCGTAATGTTCTTTTTTTAGATTACATTTTAGCGGAACAATGTTTTGAGGCATAAATACAGTCAAATCATTATGTTCTCAAAATTGTTAGCTTAGTAAAATTACGAAATTGTTCTTTTATTTTGCAAGTCCAATAAGCTGTCTTAAATTAACGAAAAATTAAAAATTAGCTGTTAAGATCAATCCTTCTCAATATACCTACATTCACGTATTGACTCGTATCTTTTATCAATTTTTTTTATGAATTTGTCCTTACAAAAGATAAATTTAGATATATTTCTATTAATAGATTTCCGCCATATTATGAACATCCCTATACTACATACCTACATAGTGTAGGCGAGCACAAGTTCCATTATCCTGTCCGTGATAAAAGCTAAAAGAAAAACATGCCGTTTAAAACAGGTGTTCCCGGTCCACGTTGATGTAAAATTTTAGTTACAATGGACAAAGGTGTGACGTATAATAGTCAAACATGCGGTCAAACGTAAAACATGAACAATATCCGGTCGCAAGGCAAGATGGGTCGTTGCTGTCGTTTAATAAGTCGGCGTTAAAATATTCCACAACAGGGTTTGTCATTTCCCAAAAGCGGTAAGCGTCATATACCGCATCACAAAAATGTTACTATCATTAAAGGAATGTACTTAAAACAATGATTTTCAGCGCAAAACAATGATTTTCAGCGTAAAACAATGATTTTCAGCGTAAAATAATGATTTTCAGCGTAAAACAATGATTTTCAGCGTAAAGAAGTCATAATACTTTTTTTATAAAAAAAACAACAACAAATATTTTATTATATTTAATTGTCAGCAAGCTTTTTTTTTGTCTTGTGATGTTTCTTCGATGGCTCAAGGTGTCACCCGGGGCGGTAGCTCATGGTGTCACCCCATCACAACTAAGCCATAGAACTCCTCCGAGTTTTCCAGTGCCAAATAACGGGGACATACAGAATTTTACATTTTGGTGTCAACCCCCCTGATGGTGTCACCCGGGGCGCCACCGCATCCCCTAGTGACGCCACGGACTGTGAATAAATTACTGAGCTATTGTTTTAGTTCATAAAAGAAAAAAAATATATTTATAGTACTGATAGAAACCTGAGTAGTCCTTCCCTGTCTGTTGCCTAGGTAACTGAATACGCCAGTTGGTCGAAGAGTGCCTTCAACACATTTCATTACTCAATACTACAGAAGCACTTGACAGACATTTCAAGATTGTTGTCACGGACCGTCATGAGATAACATTTCCGGGTCATTTGGATAGAAAGGTTGATTTGAAGTTTTAGTCAATATGGCCGCCACATGCCCGCAGCACTCAATTAAGTCACTATATACCTACAACCGTCCTTACACCATTTTGGGTCCCCGGGCAAAGAAATAATGTTGGGCCCCCTCCCTGCAGGAATTAAAATTATATTAAAAAAATATATAAATAAAGATATTCCCATGGGGCCCGTATGATCGTGGGCCCCGGGCAAATGCTAAACGGGCCCATGCGTTACGACGGCCCTGTATGTACCCGCAGCAATCAATAGAGTCACTATATTCCCCCAGCAATCAATAGAGTCACTATATTCCCCCAGCAATCAATAGAATCACTATATTCCCCCAGCAATCAATAGAGTCACTATATTCCCCCAGCAATCAATAGAGTCACTATATTCCCCCAGCAATC
>MUZC01000065.1:1142083-1163615 GCA_002072015.1 Radix auricularia
TTCAAGGGAGTGTAGTACGTTCAAGGGAGTGTAGTACGTTCAAGGGAGTGTAGTACTTCAAGAGAGTGTAGTAGTTCAAGGGAGTGTAGTACTTCAAGGGAGTGTAGTACTTCAAGGGAGTGTAGTACGTTCAAAGGAGTATAGTACTTCAAGGGAGTGTAGTACGTTCAAGGGAGTGTAGTACTTTAAGGCAGTGTAGTACGTTCAAAGGAGTGTAGTACTTCAAGGGAGTGTAGTACTTCAAGGGAGTGTAGTACGTTCAAAGGAGTATAGTACTTCAAGGGAGTATAGTACTTTAAGGGAGTGTAGTACTTCAGTGGAGTGTAGTACGTTCAAAGGAGTATAGTACTTCAAGGGAGTGTAGTACTTCGAGGGAGTGTAGTACGTTCAAGGGAGTGTAGTACGTTCAAGGGAGTGTAGTACTTCAAGAGAGTGTAGTACGTTCAAAGGAGTATAGTACTTTAAGGGAGTGTAGTACTTCAAGAGAGTGTAGTACGTTCAAGGGAGTGTAGTACTTCAAGGGAGTGTAGTACGTTCAAAGGAGTATAGTACTTTAAGGGAGTGTAGTACTTCAAGAGAGTGTAGTACTTCAAGGGAGTGTAGTACTTCAAGGGAGTGTAGTAGTTCAAGGGAGTGTAGTAGTTCAAGGGAGTGTAGTAGTTCAAGGGAGTGTAGTACTTCAAGGGAGTGTAGTACGTTCAAAGGAATTGATGTGCTAATTTTTTGGACATGATGGAAGTGCTAAACCACGCCTATCATTTGGGCTTCTTACAACAGCTTAAGGCATGAGATCTCTGTTTTACTTTTCCGGCCATTGTTCGTGAAGACTTTGGACCAACCAAACTTACTGCCATCAGGTCTTACACGACTGTTGACATAAAATGGACCAGTCTGTAGGGCTCCTGTATTGAAACATCAAATACTTCTGTTAAGGAAAAAAAACAACAAAACAACCATGTTATTGAAGACTGATGATAAAGATTAACAACAAGTAAAAAAATACTTTTTAATTTAAAAAACCCATAAAAATCAAAGTTTTTTTTTTACTTTAAATCCTATATATACGAGATCCCCCCCCCCCCCCAAAAAAAAAAAATGTTCCTTATAATACACATCGAACGACTACCCCAAATTTTTTTTTAAAGTTATGTCTCAAATATTTAAAGGATTTATAGTAAAAAAAAAACCCCAACTTTTACAGTCTGGCTGCTAAATTTCAGCTGGATTTGATCACGGGAAAAGTGTTATAAAAAGATTTTTAACATAGTGCGCAGCGCGAGACAGATTAGCAATTAACAGCATTTATGTGTACAGATGGGGAATATATTTTACAAAAGTATCGTCAATATAATACGCACCGCACAGCGCAAAAGGAAAGTATATAAAAGGTCGTTCAATATAATACGCACCGTGACACTCTTGCACAAAAATTAACATGTTAATTAGCAATGAGTAAAGATAATCTCAAAATTTATTAATTTAATAACAATATACATTCGATCGATCTGAACATTTGATACATTATTTTTATAATTGGCATAATAATAATAATAATAATAATAATAATAAAATGATAATTTATATAGCGCTGTATCCCAGCAATTAGCCGGGCTCACGGCGCTTTACATGGAGATAACAATACATATATTAATTAAAGAAACATTCATATCATTCTCACTACATAAATGACAATAGGTTACACATCAGCTACGTTAATCATTTAAAGAAATGTTGTTTCATTAATTTTCAAAATAAATTTTAAAAAGATGTGTCTTAAGACTGCCTGCAAAATTTCAGCTCGCTGGCTTACAAGGAACTGGTTTAAAAATTGATATAAAGTTTTTTCGGCAAGCTGACGCCCCATTTTATGGTCTATGTTCCTTGACCAACGCCGCGCAACAGTTTAAAATTGCTGCGCGGCAGTATAGAATAACCCCGCAGAAAATTTTGTAAATTATTGCTCACAAATAGATGCCGTGCAACTTTTCTCAAGAGTTTGTTTTTTCCGCCTAAACATACTGACAAACGTACCATTGAGGAAATTTAGGTTTTGGTAAAACACCTGAACAAGTTCTCTGAAAATGTACGTAATCAGTATAGTGTGAGGGATGAGTACCCGTGATATTAAAGGCTCAGTGAGTTTGGGAACCAGTGAGTTTGGGAACCAGTGAGTTTGACAACCCGTGAGTTTGGCAACCTTTGAATTTTGGCAAACTTTGAGTTTGGCAACCCGTGAGTTTGGCAACCTTTGAGTTTGGCAACCCGTGAGTTTAGCAATCTTTGAGTTTTGCAACCCTTGAGTTTGGGAACCAGTGAGTTTGGGAACCAGTGAGTTTGGCAACCTTTGAGTTTGGCAACACTTGCGGCGAGACTATCCATTTCTCACCTCGACCTCCCGTGCAGGCGATGCTGGGATTAACGAATGAAAGGATTAGCGGATAACTCTCACTAAAGATAAACGGTCGTCGTTATGGTGTAACGTACCAAAATTAATTTAGAGCTGCTCGTCGCGATGGCAATCACGTGGTGTGAACTCGTGAAGGGAAAACGTGTAGACCGAAATCTCTTCGCCGAGCCGACACCGAGGGTGGAAAGCAACATCAAGGAATCAAGGATAAAAACATCAAGGATTTATGTTGTAGGTATAGTTAGGGGGAGGGGAGGTCTGAGACGGTATTTCGCCCCCCCCCTATCCCCCAATATTCGATATCGATAACAGTTGGAGGTGGTGGCGAGGGCGACTTGTGCAAAATGCTTACAGTACGATGTTTGTAGGAGATAGAGTTATGCCCCCTGTGGGTACCCGGAGGAGATAGCCCCCGGGGGGGGGGGAAATGTTGCTACAAGAATGCGTGGCTGGATCTCGGATTAGTATCGAAGGCCTCCTCCCCTACCCCCTCCCCACACCCCATGGAGCTCAGGACTCACCTCAAGTGTAATATAACGATAATCTATAATTGGGCAGATTAAGATGTGTTGCCTTTATAAGAAAAGCCCCGTCCGTCCCCATCCCTCCCTCACAAAAGGTCTGTTGAAATAAAGATCGGGAATTCCAAGTCAACATCTGCGCATGCGCATGGGGTCAAACGGCACACGCCTCTAATCCAGCCCCCCCCCCCGCCACCCCCAGTGAAAGGGTGCTAAACGCCTTATTGTTTTTATAGTGGAGATTTCTCAATTACGCTTGTAGGTAAAAAAAATAAATATATTTATTGCCCAAGATCGTTGGAAGACAACAGTGAACTTTTGATGTCTTTTACGGGAGGGTGTGGATGTTGGTGTGTGTGTGTTTTGGAGAAGGGGGGGGGGGCTGAACGATCTTTCAAATTGAACGTTTTGTTAGTTGGTCCTAGGCGGTGTTTGGTTCTTAAATTACGGACACCGCTGATAACGTGAAGACATCCCGTGATCCCGTCACGTGAGTTGGGCCGACTCTGGGCGAGTCTACGAACGTCTTCTGTCCGGGAAATTTCTCGACCCAAACAAGTTACTCTTGGTAGCACCATGGGGCAGTAGAAGGTGCGGCTACATGCATGGCGCAGAAAAAAAAAAAGTGTTTTTTATCTGTTTCTACGACGATTTGTTGCAATCTCTCCCAGGAGAATAGTCAAAGAGTTGGTACATTCTCTCTCAGGAGAATAGTCAAAGAGTTGGTACATTCTCTCCCAGGAGAATAGTCAAAGAGTTGGTACATTCTCTCACAGGAGAATAGTCAAAGAGTTGGTACATTCTCTCTCAGGAGAATAGTCAAAGAGTTGGTACATTCTCTCTCAGGAGAATTGTCAAAGAGTTGGTACATTCTCTCTCAGGAGAATTGTCAAAGAGTTGGTACATTCTCTCCCAGGAGAAAAGTCAAAGAGTTGGTACATTCTCTCCCAGGAGAATAGTCAAAGAGTTGGTACATTCTCTCTCAGGAGTATGGATGACAATATTGTTGAAAAATGCTGGCTGGGTACCCTTCCGAAATTTGAACAGGTGCTTGGGTTACCCCTTACAAAATGTCCGCAAATTTTCGCCGTCACGCCCACTATTAGCTTCCAACTTCTTCCTTTATTATGGAAATGCAAATTTAGATGTAATGAATCAGCAATGTAAAAATGATATGACATTGAATTACTACTTTAGTACAAAGCAATGATCATAGGGGAGCCAAAGTGAATTATTATTTTTTAAAATTTTATTATTATTTTTTTTGGTTTGGGGGGTGGGCGGCTAAAGAACGTCTTCTATAGAAAAATGGTGATAATCGTAGGATGAGATGGCGGGTTATTTCTAGTTCATAGCTTACAACTTGTAATTAGCCAACCTACTGACTTGACCCATCCCCCAGCTTTTATTATTATTTTTTTTATTAAAGTGAAAAACATCAACAATTGAAATATTACTATTACAACTTAAAAAAAAAAGAATACAACAGGTCTTTTTTTAAAAGTGTGGTGTGGATAAGAGTAGAGAAATGCTTGAGTGGAGGAGGGGGATTAAAAAAACAACATTGGCTCTTCTCAATCGGTTACAAAGATGTGCGGCGCATTTCAAAGCCAAAGCCAAGGTCATTGTTTTCTATTTTACTTATTTGGACAATTTAAAAGAATCAAAACCTTTTTTTTTTTCTAAATGTTTCTTTATTATGTTCCAATAGAAAAAGTGTATCAAAATACTTAGTAGTTTGACGGGACCGTGTTTTATTACCGTTGACAGTTATTTCTTTTTAAGCATTTTCTTGTTAAACGTATTTCACAGTGTATATTTCAAACGAAACTTATAATTTGATAAATTATTCGCGAGCCGAACGGTGAACACAGAAAAGCCAAACTTCGATCACCGTTGGTATAGATATTGGAGTAAAATTTTCACGGGTACTCTGGCGCAATCTTACTACTCGGGTAATAGCTCGGCAATAGATACCCGTTGACAGGCCTACTCAGGAGTACGGTCAAAGAGTTGGTACCTGCCTGAAATTTTACCTGCACGTCCATGAGAGTTGTAGACATAGTGACGACATACTATGAATATTGGTCAACTTGTATTTGTCATTAAATATACATTATGCCAATTAGAATTACTTAGTGATTCCTTATTCCTTACAGTAGACTCCATAAGTTAAAAGAAAAATAAATATATAATTACAACTGTGAGTCTCGTTCTATTGTTGAAATTAATAAATCATTATTGATCATATATATAACGGGTTATATTGATTTTTAGCGCATTTTCGAGAAGTCGAATGCGCTATTGCACCCGTTTTGTCCGTCCGTCCGTCTGTCATCACCCTAGATCTCAGCAACCATAAGTCCTAGACCCATGATGTATATATGTTTTTGTATGTCCTGACCTGCCATTTGTGCATCAACACTCAGTTACTCGATCCGTTAAAAAACCCCGTTAAAACTACCAAAAAACTTTGCGAATCGAGAGATAACACTGGCGCAGGCAACGGCCGCCATTGCCGGAAGTCGAATACATCGTTTTTCAAGCATTGAAGAGTTAAAGTTATTGGTTAGTGGTGCGAAAGCGTGCAAAAGAATTAGTTTTTTTTGTTGAAGTCATTAGAATATGTGTAAAAGTTTAGAGAGTTTTACGTCATCATTTGTGGTGACTTCAATCAAGATCTTAGCGGCCCACACAAACCACTTGTAGTTAGATTAAAGAGAAAATAAAAAATTTTAAAATGTAAAGAAATGACTTTTAAATAATTTTTTTTCAGGTATATTCATTACACAAGAAAATTCATAAAAATATGTCTAAAATCTAAACACAATTACTGATAACTACATAATGCTGATATCTAACATAAGTACTGATACATAATACGAAAATGCGCTAACACGTCCTGAGTCCAAAAAGGGACCAGGCTTAACATGATTTTTTAAAATACCCTACATGTGGAAGAAAGTTAGTGGCCCCGAGCCTATCGCTCTTCATTGGTCTGCCCGGAAGCCCCTCTCTGCTATCTGGACCCCTCTCCCAAAGGGAGGTAACAGCTATACCATTCTGTTCCTTTTAAAATACCGGGGCTGGGGGGGGGGAGAATAATAAAATATAATTTTGTTAATGTAAACTTACTTTGCGGATTATAGTCCGAGTCATTGTGTAATCTTTGACAAAGGTGTCACTAGTCTGGTCACGCGTCACTGACTCAACGCTAAGCTTGATACATACTGACACCGGACATCCGGGTTGTTTCTCGGGTGACCGAAGCCCCGGGGAAAACGGGAGTGGTCAGTGGGTGAGTGGACACCGGAGGGTAAATTCTCAGTGGCCATGTCCATGTCAGGAGTGGCTACTTGGGGTACTGACCACCGTCGTAACGGCAGCCTCTCGTGAGAAAGCTCGCAACCTGGAGATGTTTCGCTTAGCCCTACATCTCAATGACTTGACGAAGATAAACAAGAGTTAATTTCTGTTTTGTTCTTGTATGGCTCTGAAATGTGTGTGTGTGTGGGGGGGGGGGAGGCTGTGTGTGCGTGTGCATTTGATGCGAGGCATGGGAGAACTTACGAACGAGGCGCCTTATTGTGAACATCGAGGGCGCAAAGGTCTCACTCGTCAATTATTTTATTAGAATTGAACTGTCGCTGTTCAAATTCAACATATATTTTATCTTTGTTTTACTCCTTCAATTTGTGTAGACACGTCTTAAAGTTGCAGTGCAATTATTAGCGTTTATTACCTTCTAATTTGTTAATCAGTCTACAACATTTCATTAGACATTAATAAGTCACAGCAAAATTCATCGTGACACACCATAACCTCATGACACACCATGACACACAACAAATAACCTAACACACCAAGACAATAAACATGGCACACCAAGACAATAAACATGGCACACCAAGACAATAAACATGGCACACCAAGACAATAAACATGGCACGCCAAGACAATAAACATGGCACGCCCTGACACACCAAGACAATAAACATGGCACGCCCTGACACGCCAAGACAATAAACATGGCACGCCCTGACACACAAACATGGCACGCCCTGACACACAAACATGACACGCCCTGACACATTCACCGGGTGACATTAATACCAAATATAACATTTGAAATATTATATCTCTAAAAAAAATAATTTTTTATTGTTTTAATTTTTTTTACCGTTCTAAAAAATTCCTTTATTTAGATTTCAGAACTAAGGACTGGACTCTTCACCTCCACCCCCCCCCACACACACACCACCACCACCAATCACGCTAAATCAAGTGTATGATGGATTAACATTATACCAACTTGACCACACATGTTCTATCTCTATAACACTAAGCTTTAGGCATACGCAAATTATAGGGCATGCACCCAGGACATCCTTTTAGTCTCATCATTAGTATGGGCCTGGCACAAGAATCCTTCCATATTATTATATATTTTTCTATTACATTGAGGGCCACATTATTCACTTCGCCTAGGGCCTTCAACTCCCTTAGGCCAGCCCTGCACTTACCGTAGTTAAGGCCTTGCAATCCAACTACCGTAGACTACGGAGTGAACTCAAGATTTCAAATTAACAGAGCAGCCCCCATGTCTATCCCCAATACAATAAATAGATCGACAGTTCCCGTAGATCCTCTAACTAAAAGACCGAAACTGCCTACATGTCCATCCAAAATCCATTTAACAAAGCGACTCTTCCTGTCTATCCACAATCCAACATAACATTAATTATAACCTTTCCTTTAGTTTTTGGATGTATCCATGGATCTTGGGCAAAGGAAAGCCTCAATTTTTGTTCCAGAGACTGTAACTATTTCATTTCACTCTGCTGCCGATGGCTCCTGTCTTATCTATACAGACACTCGTTCAATACAAAAGATTCTTGCGTCCACAGACCATGACGTTTTGTTGGCAAGTGACGCAGAGTTCACTGGTCGCAGGTATGAGGGTTCCACGCAATTCCCAGCCGCCTTTGTTTCCCTAGTTGGTATTAGGTACCCATTGTAAGCTTCCGTACAATTAAACAAATTTTGTTGTTTATTTTAACACATCCACTTTTAAAACTTTCAAATTTTTCTTACCACGCTGTCCTTTCATAGGTCCATAATTTTTTTGAAAAAAAACAAACATTGTTTGTGCTTTGTTGATTTTAAATTGCTGTGATTCGAGGAATAAAACGGATTTAATGAAATTTTTTATTGTTTTAAGTTTAAACAAAAAAATATTTTATTACTTTAAAAAAAAATGCGCATTAACTTTCAGCTGTTATTTTGTTCTTTGACCTGGTATTACGACTTATGTATAGAAAACGTTACCACGAATTGTCGAGGCCATTTTGTCGGTGAAAAGTTTCTTACTAATACTATTAATATAAAATTATCGTATCTCATCTTATATGTTACAGATGTTCATTCAATACAGAAAACTATTGCGTCCAACGCTATTTCGTGGTTTACGTCTAATCCTACATCTCAAAACTTTTGCGTGTTGTTAGCGTGTTGGTTTTCCTTGTTGATTACAACAAAACCATTCCACGTCTGAATGGCAGACGGGAAGAACGAGAATTTGTTTGTGTTTGTGTTTGTGTTTGCTCTCACACACAAAACGAGGACAGTGTTTAGATCTTTAACTCTAGTGTTGTATTAAAATGTTGCGTCGTTGTATGTCCGAGTTAGAATTAATTGCTGTAGGCATGGTTACTACTTTGCTCTTGATTCTTATAATCTCTAGTGTTTCTAGGTTGTATGATTTAACTCAGTGGTTCTCAAATATTGGGGCGTGACCCTCAGGGGTAGGGGGGGGGAGACGGGAGGCTCCGTAAAAGGGGGGNTTTATAGACTAATGATACTTTTTACAGTCGCGAGTGGGGGGGGGGGGCGACATGTTTTCTCCTTCCTTGGGGGTCATGACAGAAAATAATTGAGAAGCATTGATTGAACTAATGGTGTTACTCTTCACAGTAGGAACCATGCACCGGTAAAATATCTTACAACTCTCTTTAAATTAGCACTACATGTAGTTTATCAATGTTTTCTTTAGTTGCATGCACTTCCCCCCATACAGAAGAATACTCTATTCAGGTCTGACCAATGTAAGGTGACATTTTAATTTGTATGTTTGTATGACATTAGTCCTATTTTTAAAAAAAATTATTATTTTTTGTTGTTGCTTAAAGACTGGTTACATTGTCTACTTTAAAAAAAAAAACTAACGTGTGTATTCGATGAAATTGCTCGTCTATCATTGCTCCTAAGCACTTTGAATCTTTTGTTTGGGTTAGTTGTTTTACAAGAATGAAATGATTTCAATGTTGTTTTTTTTTAAAACCCAACAACTCTAAAATGTTTACATTTTTTTGGTTGGAAAAACCCACTCCCAATTATTTACCCATTTCCGTAACCCTCCTAAGTATTATTGTAAAGTTTCGTAATAACATGTTTTGATTAAATTGTTCTATAGATTATTCAATCAACAGCAAATAACATCATTTTTTACTCCGATGAGATGCTTTCGGGTAAATCAGTTAGTTTGTTTTTATGGAAACAACTTTCATCCATTTATTATTAGTTTGTCCTCTGTCGCAAGTCTTGAATACACTCATGTCATATACATTATGCGTTCGTAAAGAATTTACATATGTTTCCAAAATAAATAAATTTGAAATTATTAGCTATTATTAAACAAGTCACTACTTTTTAAAATCGATACAGAAAACACAATTAAAACTTATAGCCATGAAATTTTAAAGAACTGAATTGCTTATACATCTGCTCATATCTTTAATTAGCCTACACCCTTGAAAATTCTCCCAGTAATAACTGCGTGGTGTCTTCTATGATTAAACACCTTACGAAAGGACCAAATGCGTGAGGGGCAGGGGCGGATTAAGACTGCACGGGGCCCCTGGCTGCAATCAAACGGGGGCCCTATCCAGCCAGCGTCCCTTAAAATAAAATGATTGCTAACAGCTAATATAAGACTGTAACTAAATAATAATAATGAAGAAAAAAAAACGAACAGGAAGAAATAACTGTCTAAAATGTTCGCTGCTGTGTTAAAAATTGAGTGTAAAAGAAAAATTTTAACATTCCACCGCTGGGAATCAAACACGAGACCGTTTGCATCACAAGCCTATGCTCTTTCCACTCGGCCAGCGGAGCTTTTCTAAATTTAGAATTTTTCAAAATATAAACTATATCTTATACTATATTCTCTTAGTGAGCCAAGTTTTATAGATTATTAAGACTGTCAGAGTCAGGCCTGAATTGCGATCAGTTTAATAGATAATATTTATAAATTTATTTAATTTATTATATTTTCAAGGGTTCGTGCGAACATTTGTACACTTTTATTATAAAATATACAAAGTTTGGGGGCCCCTGGCTTTAGCCCGCTCAGCCCCCCCCCCTTAATCCGCCATAGGTGAGGGGGTTGGTGGTGGGGGGAGTATCCAATATGAAACATTTAAAAAAATTTCTTCGCAACTCTAGCGAAACAATTCTATCGATTATATTCTGCCAAAATATGTTCGGATCTGTAGGATGCCAATATATGTAAATATCTTAACGGTACAAATAAATGTACAGAAATTTCGAGAAGAATTTCCCGGTATGACGTGGTCCGGATGACATTTGGTAAAGCCCCCACCCCCTAAGCCAACATGAGTTCCACCTCTGATCCTCCCATGGGCCAGTTAGTGAGCATTTCTCGGACCTGGTGTGTTGCATTAAGCTGAAATCAGTGGGACGCGTGACGTGTCAGGGCGGATGAGCTCCCTTTGATACAAGTCTACTTGTAATTTGCATTTTCACGCCGTGCGCACGTTATCGAATTTGGCGGCACCCCAGGGGGGCACCAGGGTGTGGGGGGAGGGACTGGTTATTTACCAGTGGGTGTAGAGATTTTGGTCCACGTTTCTTTCACGTCCGACGGGCAGAAGTAATGTGAGGGGGAGGGGAATATATGGTAAAAGAAGTTTGGGGGTGGGGGTGGCTTTCGTTTCTTTTTGTATACTATGACTTGACTTAAAATAATTTTTATAAAATAATTAAAAATAAATAAATAAAGCGTTTTTAGGTGTTCATTAGCCATCTACTCTATTTATTATTTTAATGACTATAATTTTTGGTCCCGCCCCATACAGCGACAGGTTGGCAGTCAGCGGCCGGGGGCACCCTCTTTTTTGTGTGCCCTCACTGGTGCTGCTCTTAAGGGTTCTATGGTGGGAAAAACACCGTAACAACAAAAAAGTCAAAATTTTATTTAGCGCAAGTCACTGCTACAGCTTGAAAGACTGTGGGGCCCGGCCAGCCATTTGTGTGTGTGTGTGTGTGTATGTGTGTGTGTGTGTGTGTGTATGTGTGTGTGTATGTGTGTGTGTATATGTGTGTGTATGTGTGTGTGTATGTGTGCACTTTCGGGATATGTCTTCTCGGGGCTCTATAACGGACAAATGAATGAACCTGACATTAGTTATAAGAGAACTACATTACAACTACGGATGTGTGCTCTTTGGGTAGTTAAACAATCTTTCCAGTGTCTAATTAACGGTGGTCGAGTGGCAAGTGCGCTCGACTGGCGTACCGATGGTCACGAAATCGAATCCAAGTGAAGGCAAGGATTTGTTCCCGGGGCCTGAGGAGTCCCCGAGTCACCCAGCTCTGAATGGGTACCTAACTAACAATAGTTAGGCTGGGTAATGCCTGGAACCCTCATAGCCGTGGCCTGTGACCGCTGCATCACTTGCCAACAGATCATCTGTCATGGTCTGTGGACGCAATTATCTTCTGTATAGAAGGAGCGTCTGTATATCTAAGATAAGATAAGATTATCTACTATCCTATATAATAAATGACAATTGCCTGTGAGGGCCTCGATAGCGATTGGTCCCTTAAACTCCTACAGACTCCTACAGCCAATCGGTAGCGGAGAAAAATTAAATCTCATTTCCATATTGAACAAATTTACGCGGACGTTCAAAACGAGTCATTTTTGGTGCAGTACTTTTGTAATCATTCAGTACTGAGTTCCCATTTTGAAGTGTGTCACTCTTGCTAATCGCTACTGTTACCTCTAGACAACATGCCACCGAAACGACAGCAGAACGTCATTGGACGGGATTAGATGCTCGTTTTTAATAGTCTTAAAGAACAATTAAGCATATTATAATTTGTGTTGGTGTAACAGAGCAAAGATTCTCAAACTAAATTTCAAATGTTATTTATTTAAATAAATAATTAATTGTTATAAATAATAAATAATTATTTTTATATTTAAAATTTTAATTAATTTTTTTAAAAATGTAGTAATTATCTCCCCTCAAAAGTAATTGTTCTCTTCCTTGAAATAATTTTTTTAAAAAATATATTACCATCTTAAACTGTTGATTAATAATAAGAACTTATTGTATAAAAATAACAAATCTGATGCAAACGTAATCACAATTTTTCAGGTGTTGCTCCGCATCACAAGTCTGAACGACTTCTCATTAGGGCAAAGTTGATGTCACTTGAGATTTGAACTCCAGACATCCATTTCTCGGGTGAAATAATACTGTTCATCCTTCTCGTCTGTGGTCAGCGGTTCTGCACCTGCCTGTCTGTCGTCAGCGGTTCTGCACCTGCCTGTCTGTGGTCAGCGGTTCCCTTACTGCTCGCCAGCGGCTTTCAGCCTGCTCGTCTGTGGTCAAAAGTTTGAAGTCTGACTTGAGATGTTTGTATCGTAAAGTAGATAACTCGCCACCGAGAAGTGACTTCATTGCGGTCAACATCTTGGACGCTCCTGCCACTGTCCAGCTCAAGTCGGAGTAAGGTGAGGGGAAAAACAAACCGTTTCATTACCTCCACAAATGTCCCCCGTCTGACTTTCCCTCAGACAACCATCCTGCTTCCACGCCTAAAACAGGCCGCCCGACAAATAACCCACACCAAGGTGACGCCTCTGGTCTCACCGTTATGGCCACTACTGCCGACTTCCTGAAGTCAGAAGGAAGAATGTTTGGATTTCCGCACCTGTCTTCCCGCGGTTTGGGGGAGGGTCAAGGACTCGGTGGACATTTCTCGCACCCGGATGACCTGATGACGTCGTCACAACGTATTATGGACGTCAATCAGCGCATGAACGGATATTCTATCGACGGGATTCTGGGACACGGAAGACTGGGGCCCAACTCACTCAAAGGTAGGTGGGTCATTCTGGGACACGGAAGACTGGGCCCCAACTCACTCAAAGTTAGGTGGGTCATTCTGGGACACGGAAGACTGGGCCCCAACTCACTCAAAGTTAGGTGGGTCATTCTGGGACACGGAAGACTGGGGCCCAACTCACTCAAAGGTAGGTGGGTCATTCTGGGACACGGAAGACTGGGCCCCAACTCACTCAAAGTTAGGTGGGTCATGGGAGACTAAGGCCCAACTCACTCAAAGGTATGTGGGTCATGGGAGACTGGGACCCAACTCACTCAAAGTTAGGTGGGTCATTCTGGGACACGGGAGACTGGGGCCCAACTCACTCAAAAATAGGTGGGTCATGGGAGACTAAGGCCCAACTCATTCAAAGGAAGGAGGGTCATTCCGGTCACTAATTAATAAATTATTCTATATATGCCATCTTTAAATAGCATATTTAAAAAAAAAAAATATCTTCTATGATAGGCAGATTGTTATGATATTTTTTATAATTGAGTTTTAAACCGCTAAACATAACACGCCTTGAAAGTAATTATTACGAGGTAGAAATTGTTTGAGAGCAGAGTAGATATTTGCCTCATTTTGTTCACATTTCAAGTGTTGGGGCAATTTTTGTTTGTTGTTTTTTAAACTTGTGAAACTAATGATAAACATGTGCCGTCCTATAGACAAAGTCAGGGAATGAAAGATTGAAATGTTTTGTTGAGTTTTGACATGAAAGATAGATTTTAAGAATTGGGAAAGAGAAAAAAATTAAAACAACTAGAACAAAACAAAAACAACAACAGCAACAAAACAAAAAGAAAAAAAAAAAAAAAAAAAAAAAAAAAAAGCAACAGTGGGATGAATTTCAATTGATCCTGATTTTAGGAAAAAACAATACAACGCAGTTTGATTTAGAGTCAAGTGTAAAACGAACGACTAGGCGCGCCCATTGCATCCACATTGAGAAGTACCGTGTTGTCAAGGAACTTACGTGGGTCAACGTACTTGTTTCATGCCTTAGTGTGGTCGCAATCTTTCAGACAAAAACCGTTTGTGGGCATTTGGAGCGCAGGGCAGGAGCAGATAATGATGAGTTCACTAACAACAGGGAAAGCGGAGATGATCTTTCATTGCAATCGGGGGCGGATCATGAAGATTGCACGGGCCCCTGGCTGCCATTCCACCTGGGACCCGATGCAGCCACCTTTATTATACAATATAATAAGTTTGGGGCCCTTAAATCATTGGGGGCCCCTGGCTTTAGCCCAGTCAGCAACTCCCTTAATCCTCCATATAATTGCAATACATTGCAGTGACGGATTAGGAGTGGTTTGTCTTTCTTGCTTCCATGGAAATTCTGCCTCTTGGTTCCTCTTGAAATTCTGAACTGAAAATGTAGTCATTAAACAAGGTCTCTTCGTTTCTCGCCAAGGTCTGACCTCCATGTGTGGACATCTAAGACAAATAGCAACTCAAACTAATGGCCTTCAATTGTTGGACCTGGTCGCGCGGCCTGTTTCTGTTTTCCGTCACTCACACATTATTCAGCTCTCCCCACCTTCCCAACCAAGGGGCGATCATTTCGCCACTCCACACAGTAATAGCCTCCTGTAATCTTACTCGGGGCCACATCGAGTCGTGTTTATTCCCATTAATTCGCTAGTATTCTCCATCGCGGCGTCATAATCGAAAGGTTTATCGGCCCAAAACAAGATAAGCCTTGCGGAGAATTTCGGTAACCTGCGGGCCCTCGCTGTGGCGGCGGAAATGATGTGCCGACGGAGACGAGTCCCCCAGTAATGGTGTAGGCCTACCGAGTGAGCCTTTCAAGTTTTGACAAGCAATCTTTTGTTGCACGAGCCCCCGGGGAGGGTCTATCAACTCTTCCCTTTGGGACGGCCAAGAACAGAGCAGCTATTTGCGTCTGCTGTGGAAGCCATTAAAAAGCGTTTTAGCAGAAAAAAGACGATGGAGATTGCCTGGGAGATTTTCGGACGGTTGTCATTTTTTTTTTTTGGGGGGGGGGGGGTTGCGATGTATTTTGTATCTTAAGTTGGTTTATCTCGTAAATTTTTACATGATCTGCAAACTTTATATACGATACTGCACATGTATGTTGGCGTGTTCACACACTGACCAATGGTCTTTGTCCATTTTAATTGTGTTGTGCGCAATTTTCCCTTTAAGCTGTGTGGCTGCGCGGCCGAGCTGATATCTGACGGACGCGTCGCAGTAGTTAAGAATAACCTCGCAGCAAATTTGGTAAAATATTACACCAAAAATGGATGCTGTGGTGCACGAGTTTTTCTTTATTTTTTTTTGTTTTTTGTTGTGTTTTTTTCCCTACATGAACCAACAAACTTTAGAGTAAATATTGACCATTTGCTATGTGTTAGGATTATCATGCTTTGTGTGTATTGTAGGCAAGTTAACGACAGTTTGGGATTGCTATTTCATCTTTTTATATTTAAAGAACAAATGATCAGTTAATAGAAGCTGTACTTAAAATATTTAAGAAAAATACCTCATTTGAAATGTGTGACCAATGTTTAAATTAATCGTTTAACAGTTTCTCGGAAATAAAATATTTCCAAACATTCTTTTCAACATTTACACTCAATTTTATCTTCGACAATTTTTATCTTTCCGATTTTGAAAACTCATATCTTTTCGTCGGTCAAAAGCCCTCGCCAATCCGTCGGTCACAAACTCTTGCCATGTTATTGGTGATTAAATTTCGTACTTCCGTTACTCATAAACCGTTGCCATTCCGTTGCCCATAAACTTTCGCCATTCTGTCGGTCATAAACCCTCGTCATTCGGTCGGTAATAAACTGTCCCATGCCGTCGGTTACAAACCCTCGCCATTCCGTCGGTCATAAACCCTGGCCATTCCGTCGGTAAAACACGCTCGCCATTCTGTCGTTCACAAACCTTCACCATTCTGTCGTTCACAAACCTTCACCGTTACGTCGGTCACAAACCCTCGCCATTCCGTCGGTAATAAACTCATGTCATTCAGTCGATCACAAACCTTCACCATTCCGTCGGTCACAAACGCTCGCCATTACGTCGGTCACAAACCCTCGCCATGCAGTCGGTCACAAACCCTCGCCAAGCAGTCGGTCACAAGCACTCGAGAAGCCAGACACCGAGGCCCGGGCGAGGGAGACGACTCGTTGAGACGGCCGAGAGCTGAAGAGGATGTAAGTAGCAGAAGATCAGAGACTCAGCCTCGAGATGGATGCGTCCTGTGATCAGTGCTGAGTGCGTGGTCCTTGCAAGCTCGGCCTTTTATTGCCCACAAACACCTATATTAGCAGGGGCGGGGCGGGGTAAGAGGGGAGCAGCTTCCTCTACCAGTTCTTCTATGTTATTAGTGACAGACCCCCAACTACCTCCGCCCCCATCCTCCTAAAAACTAAATAAATAAAAGTATTGTAAAGCCAAACAAACAGTTACGAAGGAAATAAAGAAAGCAAATAAGTGAGGGAGATGAAAGAGGTATATGAAGGAGGAATATGAAGGAGGAATGTGAAGGAGGGATATGAAGGAAGTGTATAAAAGAAAGCATATAAAAGAGGGATATGATGGAGGGTTTTGTAGGAGGGATATGAAGGAGGGATTTAAAGAAGGGATATGAAATAGGGATATGACAGAGGAATATGAAGGAGGAATATGAAGGAGGGTTATGTAGGATGGTTTTCAAAAGTACCTAATGCTGCAGGTAGAACAGGTGAGGGAGGGAGAGAGAAAGAGAGAGAGAGAGAGAGAGAGAAAGAGAGAGAGAGAGAAGAGAGAGAGAGAGAGAGAGAAACAGTGGTTCTTTTCACTTCTGTATTTTTACAGGCCCCGCTTGTCAAGCATTATATGGCTTGCTCAGTCTCGTTGAATGTAAGAGAGAAAATTTATTTGCTGTTCCAAACCAACTGGACATAAACTGAATGTCCGGTTATTGGTCAACTCAAGCAGTCCGTGTCAATAAGACAGTGTGGGGAAATTACTGAGTACAAGTTCTCGGCCCAACGAATGCGATTAAACAACTAAAGTACATGCCAAGGCGAAGTTTAAAAAACAACATTTACATTACGTCTTTCAACTATGTCTTATTTATAGCTAAGATAGATAAAGCATTATACCCCAATAATTAAATAGCAAGATAAAAATATAAGCTAACAATAACTTACTTTTAAAAAAGAACAGCTCCAGAAGTTATTTTTAAAACGAGAGAAAAAAAAAGACATTTTAAACCAATAAGCCGAAGATGTTGTTACATTTTCTTGATTATTAATCACGAAAATTAATTAATAAATTATTTATAATAACTAGTGTTTAGTTATTGCAAATAAATTCTTATCTTTAACTTAGGGATCTCGAAGATCGGTAACACCAACGTAACTATACATTGACATATGTCGTCTAACTCTTATTAGTCAGGACAATGTGAAAGTAACTTTAATATTGCTATTCTATAAGTTTAAAAAAGTTTTTTTTTTTTAAATGCATTTTCGTAGTACAAAAAAAAAAGAGTAAAACCTGAATTTTGGCCTCTCGCTTCTTCTGACCCAATGTTTCCTCTTATATGATGTCTTAACTCAATGTAATGGTCAAATAAGCCCTCTTGACCAAATCAAATAGCCAAAAATGCTCTCTTGACCAAATCAAATAGCCAAATATGCCCACTTGACCAAATCAAATAGCCAGAAATGGCCCCTTGACCAAATCAAATAGACAAAAATGCCCTCTTTACCCCCATCGAATGTTACAATAGTTTGAAAAAACTTGAGGACCTCTTCCGTTTAGCCCGATATTTTAACAGTTCAACTATAGGACATAAATAAACTACATCCGAAAATGAAGCATTCTAACTTTCCCTTCTTGAAATCCAAAATAACTTTACAACGATGCTTCTCAAATTAGTGACCAACTGGTTCACAGACACCTCTCGATGGAACTCGCAGGAAATGAAGCCCGTCAAAATATCGCATGTGATAAATTGAGCATACGTTTCTGTCGCTCCTTTCAATTAAAATTAATGGAACCCCTAAAGACAGCGTTTAAATTTTTTTTTTTTTTTAAAACTCGGCTTACCCTCTCCCGCAACACATAAATCTATTTTTGAAAATCGACATTGCACACTATGAATGTGAAGATAGCGCCCATAAAAAATGTCAATTATTCATGGCCGTTGCTGTTTATTGCAACGATATTATAAAACATTATCTCCCCTGCTTGTAGATTCCCTCCCTTACCATTTCATAGTTCCAAAATCAGTTTCTCTGCCTGGGTGTTGCGCAATGTTTCCAATCAGAAACATGAAAGGAGCGAGAGAAGGCGAACATATGGCGACCGGAAGAAAGCATATTCCGGAATGTCAGCTCAAAGATAATCTAGGACAAAATGTGACCTCATGGGAAACAAGGGCGAAAGTAAGGGAGGCAAGAAGAAACGTGACGTAACAACAAAACTAAAATTATTCAAATTGTGGAAAAAAAATTACGGTAACTTAAGTAATGACAAAATTTAGTAGTTGTGGGGGGTGGGGGTGGGGGTATTTTCCACTGGTAATTGATCGATTAAACTTTTTATTGATAGATTCTAATCGATTTCGTTGTCTACTCTACGACTAACGTAATGCTACGTGATTTCACGTGCATCACTAAATGATGTCTTACGTGATTTAATGTGCACTATATAATAATATCTTATGGTAATAAGTGTGCACTACATAATGATATCCTATCGTATTAAATGTGCACCGTTAAATTATTTCTCAACTAATTTAATGTGAATACTAACTGCTATAATGCGTGATTTAAAGGGAACCTTTTCCCCATAAACTCTGGTGTAAATAAACGTGTGTTTCATAATGACAGCAATCTTCACCTCTTAAAATTAGATTTCTTAAAATAATTCTTTTTAAACTACTCTTTCCAGAGGCGTAACAACGACTGGCATAGTGGCAGTTGTCAAGTGCGCCGAGGGCTAATCCTTCAATAATCAATTTATTCTGTGTAATTTAGTATTTTTCCCTATTTCCCCCCCAAAAAATGCCAGTTACGCTTCTGGCTCTTTCCCATCCGTCGCATGTCAGATGTTTTAATACTAGGATGTTTTTCAAAAAATTTTTAATTAAAAAAAAAAAAAAGTTGATATACACATCCAACGGCGGATTGACGTTTTCGGACTAGCGAAATGATAAAAAAGGTTTATCGTATACCGGACATTGGGCGGAGGGTGGGGGGCGGGGCGGGGACATGCTTGTACTGGAAATAGTTTCTCTAGCGGTGACATAAGCAGACATGGCGGAATAGAACTTTGGCGATGAATTTTTGTTTAGCTCACTGAGAGGAGCAAATAATCATTGGGCTTTAAAACTTATTTTAAAAAAAAAAGATTAAAGCAGCGAAAGAAATCGAAGATTTTAATAGATTTTATGATTAAATCAATTCATTTAACTTAATGTAAATTAATATTATTTATTACGGCTCTAAGAAGTAACTTGTTACAAAAAACGGCAAATGGTGTTTTGACCATGGCTTGATATGTTATTTGTCAATATCAAAATATGTAATTTGCTATATAAACGATATTTGCGCAGATATCAAAAATCTATTCTAAAATATTTTTAAAATCCTTGAAAAGAACAATTACTGCACCAAAACTAACTCTTTTCGAACATCCGCATAAAATTGTTCAATAGGGAAATGAGATTTAATTTTTTCCTCTTTGCCTCACTTTTTCTGATAATTTACTATACGAATGTCGGGCAGAAGGGAGAATTACAAACTCTATATCGAAGTAAATTTATTTTGAAAACGTCCGTCATTTTAGACTAATATATCATACAGAATGGGACTGCTTAAAGCTTTTTAATAGAAAACAAATTACACAAGTTCGAATCCATGGGAAGCCAAGGACTTGTTCCCGGGGCCTAGGGCGTCCCCGAGTTCCACCCAGCTCCAAATGGGTAAAAAGCGGCGGGGCAATGCGTGGAACCCTTAGCCGTGGCATGTGAACGCTGCATCACTTGCAAAAAAAAACAACAACAAAAGAAACCAACAAAAAAAAACAACAACAACAACTGAGGCCTTGCAGATTGTCTTGGCTGACCAAAGGCTGTAGAAGCAAATCCAGAAAATACATCAGGCTGAAGTCGGAGACCACTGGCCTATTGGCGTAAAACTCGTGGCACGCAAAACTCAATATTCAATATTAAGAACGAATAAGAAGAATTTATGTTATTATACTGATAAAGGCATGAGCCGAAACGCTTACTATTATTGGTATTAGTTCATAAATAACGCTTAAATTTATTGTCTTCTTACACAAATAGTTTGTGTAATTTGTTTTTCGTCATTTTCGACGAGTAATAGACTAGTATCTTTTAAATAAGTTAAACATGTTTTTAAAAAAAAAAAAAAAAATCTAATGTAAAATGTTTATTTGGTTAGTAATTGCCAGTATATTTTGGTCTTTGAGCTTTGTTTCAGTGGAATTGGATTGTCACGTGATGTCAGTTGGAATTTTATTATAATTGTAATAATTATTTTATTATTATCATTATATTATTATATTAAAATTATAGGAGTATCCCAATGTATCACATGGCTTTTTAATAATAATAATAATAATAATAATAATAATAATTGTAATATATTATTATAACTTTTATTATTATAATAAGTATAGGCATAAGTGATATTGACTCATTTCTTTATTGCTAGTTTTTATTGAACAATCGTGTCCGGGCAGATGTAAATATAAAAGTGTTTCCCGCATTCCCGTCTGGCTGAAATGTACATATATCTCAATTTACGAAAGAATTTTTTTGTAAACAATAAAATGATTCCTCTCCGCGTCTTAGCGTTGAATTGTGACCATGTTCACTAGCTTTCCTTAAATAAGTTTAGTTGAAATCGCATATTTAAAAAAAAATAATTAAAAAATAAAGGTTATTATTAAAGGTCTACAAAAACAGGAGAACAAAATTCACATATATGGATTGAAAATGAGACGGACTCACTTCCCAATAGACCCACTAGAACATAGACCGACTTGACCAATAGACCCACTAGAACATAGACCGACTTGACCAATAGACCCACTAGAACATAGACCGACTTAACCAATAGAACCACTAGAACATAGACCGACTTGACCAATAGACCCACTAGACCATTGACCGACTTGACCAATAGACCCACTAAAACATAGACCGACTTAACCAATAGAACCACTAGAACATAGACCGACTTGACCAATAGACCCACTAGAACATAGACCGACTTGACCAATAGACCCACTAGAACATAGACCGACTTGAAATAGGGATATGACAGAGGAATATGAAGGAGGAATATGAAGGAGGGTTATGTAGGATGGTTTTCAAAAGTACCTAATGCTGCAGGTAGAACAG
>MUZC01000065.1:1173833-1196409 GCA_002072015.1 Radix auricularia
TTTTTTGTTGAGAAAAACAAAAAGAAAGGATTGGTGAACCAGTAACTGGGTGATAAGATGGTTGTGTGTGTATCTGAGTTGTGTATTACTCGTGTGTGGCTGGCTCTATGTTTTACTAGACCGTCATGTGACTCCGCGTCACATTTAAAAGCGATCCACTGAGTTTTAATTATCTATAATAATAAAAGGCAGTTGTCTGTGCGGTCTTCGATAGCGATTGGTTCTTCAAACTCCTACAGACTCCAACAGCCAATCACTTTCGGAGAAAAAATTAAATCTCATTTACATATTGAACAAATTTACGCGGACGTTCAAAATGAGTTATTTTTGGTGCAGTGTTTTAGTCATCATTCAGTACTGTTTTCCCAGCTTGAAGTGTGTCATTCCAGCTAATCACTACTGTTACTCATAGAGAGCATGCCGCCGAATCGACGTATTAAAGTCCTTGGGCGGGCTTCGTTGCTCGAAATAATCATAAGAAGAAATTAAGAATGTCGATCTATATTAACCAAGTAAGCCATTGGGCTCACAGCACTAAACAAAACAAAACAGAAAAATAATTAAAAAAATATATAAATAATTACAAAATAAATAAATAAATAATAATAATGATAATAATAATAATACCATAATGCCATAATAATTATCGATACATATAATTTGAACCATTCATATCCTAACTACAGAATATGACAGTATGGCACATATAGTGGCACATATATAATTACCTATGTACATCCAAACAGAGGTAACAGCGACATATATTGACAGCACGGTGTACATAAGCTACGTTTACTTGTTGTTTACTTAATTTTCAAAGTAAAGCTACTGGTCACTCACAATATTTCCTCAACATTATTAGTTTCAGTAAACACCCCCTTTTTTTAACGTTCCACCCTCTTCCCCCCTCGAGGCACAAATCGATATCCCCAGAATCCCCTTGGTGAACCCGCCGACCCAACCTGGCCCACACGTGGCCCCATACGCGACCCGGGCCCCCTCCCCCTCCCTTCCGCCCCGCGCGCATGTGTCCCAGGGAACGAACGCCGATCTGTTGTTGTTCTCCATGCGGACTCGCGGGGCTGGCATCCCGTGCCCGGCGTGGCTCGGATTAGGGCCCGTTGTTTGCACAGGGAAAATGAAATGTGTTTTTAATGCGACAAATAGGCCCTAAGAGATGTTTCAACATCGTTGCCATGTCTCGTCTCTCCATCCCGACCGAGGAGGTACCAGGAGAGCCTCGGAGGGAAGATCGCGAGCTATGCCGCAGCAGACGGCCTAGCGGTGCTCGGGAGAAATTGTTGTCGCAGGTTTACCTTGCGCTGCTGCAGAAGCTCTTCCTTTTTCCCATGCAGCGGTTCTCGAAATAATTTGTCAAATAAAAAAATACCCTATATTATTATTATTATTTTTAACAACGAGCTTTTATAAAAAATTAAAACAAAAACGTTAATATTTCGCGAGGTTCTAAAATTATCCATGCAGATGATGCACTGATTGGTATGAAAGGTGACAAAGTATATTTTGTTGTCTTGTATTACTTGAAAATCTACCCCCAGCCCCAAATTCTTTTCAAAGTATTTAATAATCGATTTTTCAATATCTTAGTAAAATATCATGGTGTCAGTCGGAGATTTGTACTTGGTAGTTCAAAGATGAACTGGGTAGTTCAAAGATGTACTGGGTAGTTCAAAGATGTACTGGGTAGTTCAAAGGTGTACTGGGTAGTTCAACGATGTACTGGGTAGTTCAAAGATGTACTGGGCAGTTCAAAGATGTACTGGGTAGTTCAAAGATGTACTGGGTAGTTCAAAGGTGTACTGGGTAGTTCAAAGATGTACTGGGTAGTTCAAAGATGTACTGGGTAGTTCAAAGATGTACTGGGTAGTTCAAAGATGTACTGGGTAGTTCAAAGATGTACAGGGTAGTTCAAAGATGTACTGGGTAGTTCAAAGAATTACTGGGTAGTTCAAAGATGTACTGGGTAGTTCAAAGGTGTACTTGGTAGTTCAAAGATGTACTGGGTAGTTCAAAGTTGTACTGGGTAGTTCAATGATGTACTGGGTAGTTCAAAGATTTATTGGGTAGCTCAAAGATGTACTGGGTAGCTCAAATATGTATTGGGGTAGATCAAACTACTCAAAGATGTTTTGGGGTAGCACAAAGATGTATTGGGATAGCTCAAAGATGTATTGGGGTAGCTCAAAGATGTATTGGGATAGCTCAAAGATGTATTGGGGTAGCACAAGATGTATTGGGATAGCTCAAAGATGTATTGGGATAGCTCAAAGATGTATTGGGATAGCTCAAAGATGTATTGGGATAGCACAAAGATGTATTGGGATAGCTCAACGATGTTTTGGGGTAGCACAAAGATGTATTGGGATAGCTCAAAGATGTATTGGGATAGCTCAAAGATGTATTGGGGCAGCTCAAAGATGTATTGGGATAGCTCAAAGATGTATTGGGATAGCTCAAAGATGTATTGGGGTAGCTCAAAGATGTATGGGGATAGCTCAAAGATGTATGGGGGTCGTTCAAAGATGTATTGGGTAGCTGAAAGATGTATTGGGGTAGCTCAAAGATTTATTGGGTTAGATCAAAGATGTATTCGGGTAGCTCAAAGATGTATTGGGATAGCTCAAAGATTTATTGGGGTAGCTCAAAGATGTATTCGGGTAGCTCAAAGATGTATTGGGGTAGCTCAAAGATGTATTGGGGTAGCTCAAAGATGTATTGTGGTAGCTCAAAGTTGTTTTGGGGTAGCTCAAAGATGTATTGGGGTAGCTCAAAGTTGTTTTGGGGTAGCTCAAAGATGTATTGGGGTAGCTCAAAGATGTATTGGGGTAGCTCAAAGTTGTATTGGGGTAGCTCAAAGATTTATTGGGGTAGCTCAAAGATGTATTGGGGTAGCTCAAAGTTGTATTGGGGTAGCTCAAAGATTTATTGGGGTAGATAAAAGATTTACCTTGGTCTTCAAATACAGGTGTCGTCAACATGTGACCAATGTCAGTTCTTTCAACGGTTGAGTCCCACCGTAGCTAGCCAACCATTGTACGTCCTCCTTATCCCCCCTCCCCCTCCCTCACCTACCAAATTGTCTTGGTACATCAGTCACGTTACCCCCCCCTTTCCACCTTTTCTCCCCTTTCCCTCCCCCAAACTCGTTTTTTTTAAACAACCCACAACGTGCAGGTCCTCGCGCGACACACATCGAACGAATACCGAGGGCAAAAAATAACAGCATGCTCACTTTGTACCTTGTTGACACTCGCAGCGTTTCTTTCCTTCCCGGCTCTTTTCATCTCGCCGACGTGTCGCTTCCGATGCCGGGGAGCCGGTGGCCGCGAGTTTGTTTTACAATAGGCTTACGTCAACCCTGCGGTGCACTCGGGTGCTGGCGAGACACTGTTTCCAATCTGAGGGTAGGTGCTACCAAAATGGAAGTGCTCGACGTGTGTGGAAATTCGCGCTGCAGTGGAGACAACCGGGACGGGAACCAGGAATTTTATGCCCCCTCAACAACTCGTTTTTTAAAAAATTGTGTAAAAAGTTTTTTTTAAAAAAAAAAAAAAAAAAAAAAAAAAAAAACGGAAGTGCAATAAAAATTTAAAAAAAAATGTCCATAAAATTAAATGTTATTTTTAGAAAAAAAAATATTCGGTTATGGTAGATTCACTTTTGTGCATACAATTACAATAGAGTCCTTTTCTTTACCAAAAAAAAAGAGTAGAAAACAAATGAAGCCATCAATATCTGTTTGTTTAAATACGATTGATTTCAACGCAACACTTCCAGTCATACATCTCAATATTTTGATCAATCATTGCTCGGACCAACAATCACCTGGTAATGAAACACAGCAGTAACTGGAAAAATGAGGAATTTTCAAGGTTTTCTAAGAAAGCGAATTCCTCACTTCTACCCTACTTGTGCGCTAAACCTATGAGGAACATCCGGGTGCTTTTGCGCTAAGCCTATGAAGTACAACCGGGTATGGTGTGTTAGCTAAACTTATGAAGTACACCCGGGTACTTATGCGCTAAACCTATGAAGTACATTAGGGTACTTTTGACTTCTAACTTTTAAAGTACATCTAGAAAATCGGACACCAAATCTATAAGTTTCATGTTGCATTCGGGTATCTTGACACTGAAGATATACGTTACTTACAACCCATATCTCTCTAAGGTTCATTTGTCCTTGTGCAAAGCTCAAAAACTCGCGTGCAAAGATGAACAGCTTCCATTTTTCGTTCAATAATTTACAAAATATGCTGCGTGGTAATTCTAAAATGCTGCGCGGCGTCGGTCAAACATCTGCGCGACGCGCAGCTTAAAAAAAGAACATTATCGCCGGGTACTTGTACACTAAACCTTTACAAAACATCCGGGCACTTTTGACACCCAAGCTATACGCCCCTCGTACCTTCCTCGTTCTGCTCTTTCTCTGGTCCACACCGTTCTTGCTATTGTTTAGGCTGTAAGCGACCAAAGACATTCCCTGGTTCCGTCGCCCGTCAGACAGCGGCGGTAGCTGTCGTGGGGGTGGGAGAGATCTGGGAACCCTGACGTTGTGCCATGCCGCCCCCCAGAACTCTGCCGGAGACCAAAGCAAGAATTTATTCTTTGAAATAACCAGTTATTGCGCCCAACGTGTAAATATAAGGCGCCAGGTGAAATGCCGAGATTGAGAAAACAGCGCAAATTTCGAGATGAGCCCAAAATGACGCCGAGGGTGTCTGTGTGTGTTTGACCGTGGCTCCGCGAAAATGGAATGGTGTGTACGTGTGTTCAATAAGATTGCAGCCTGACCACGCTTAAACTCTTCTCATCAACAGGTTGTCGTTACTTGCAGGTATATAAACTCTTGTCATCAGTAAGTTGTCGTTACTCGCAGGTACATAAATCCAGCTATTTGTTTTCCCCTCCGTGATTTCCATGGCGGACCGATACCCCCTACCCCCTACTCCTTACTCCACTCACTCCTCACTCCACTCATTCCTCACTTCTCTCATTCCTCACTTCTATCACTCATCACTCCACTCCCTCTCACTCCACTCATTTCTCACTTCTCTCACTTCTCACTCCACTCACTCTTCACTCCTCTCACCCCTAAATCCACTCATTCCTCACTTCTCTCACTCCTCACTCCACTCACTCTCAACCCCTCACTCCACTCACTCCTCACTTTTCTTACTCACAGTTTCTATCAGTTGTTAGAATGCAATAGGCCGAGGATGAGTTGACGTCTGCTTGTGTGAAGCAGCAATCACAGGCCATGGCTATGAGTGACCACGCATTTTCCCTGCCACCTTTGTTTCTGTAACTATTGTCTGGTACCCAATTCAGGGACTTGATCACGGGAATATAACCCTGCCATTCACGAAGATTCCAGTCCTGTCCTTTCGCGTAGTGTTTTTAATCTATTAATGTATGTATATATCGAAAACATCACTTTAAAAAATGGAATCATATTTCAAGATTGAAATGTTACATAGATTTCTTAGAGAAGAAAAACTTTTCATTTTTCTTCTCAATTCAACTTTATTAGAATTTTATCCAGTTTAAAAAAAAAAAAATCACTCGTTGAGAATTTTGCAAATTATTGTGGCAAGTTTTTCTTGCATATTTTTTTTTTCAAGCGATTTCTTTTGAAAACTCTTTTTTCCCTGTAAGTTTGTATGAGATTTTTTGTTTTCCCGAAATATTAACGGACGAGTTAAAACAAAATCCCCCATTTTTCGTGCGCGTGAAAACGCTCCATTTGCCAAGAATCCCAAACCCTCGCCGAACCCTCGTCTGCAGCTCACTACAACGAGTACCGTGTACAGAGACTTATTGGAACCATCACGAGACGAGATCGTATAAGAGAACGTGTTAGTAAGTGGTCCCTGGCGCTCCCTTCGTGGGGCTTAAAATCGTCACTTGGAGAAATTTAAGTGCTTCCCCCCGAAATCGTCTGCGGCTATCGTTGAGTTTCTGGCTCTGAACAAAACTCTACTTCAGACGTCGGAAGTGGTTAGCGGGCCACAAGATGGGAGTCTAAAGAGTCATCCCCCCCCCCCCACACACAAGAGGGCCGCTTTTAAAATTGGAAACGTCCTCAGACACGGTGCATTATCTTTATGGGGAGGTGGGGTGGGGGGAGTGAGTGTGTGTGTGGAGTGGGAGAGCAGGTGGAGGTGTTGTGTGTGTGTGGAGTGGGGGCGGGGTGCGGGGGCCCAGAATAGTCTCGATGACAAAAGTTTAACGAGAAAACTAATGTGTTTTTAAAATGTTCTAAATGACGTCATCTCATGGAGTAGATTAACACTGGAAGAAAAAAGTGTGTGTGGGGGGTGGGGGGGGGTGAGGAAATGTCAGTCAAAATGACGGATTGTCTATTGTCAGACACTGTCAAAAGAGTGTCTTGGACTTTCGGGGGATTTTTGTGACATTTTAGGGAATTCTGGGATTGTCTCAAGTGGGTTTGCGAGTGTTGGGAATCCCGTAAAAGAAAATCAGATATAAAATTAGTTTTAAAAAATAAAAATTCTAAACCAGACACGACTTTTGAAAGAGATAAGATGCAGACTTTGATGTCATGTAAAGGGGTGCGATGGTGAAATGGGGGGGGGGTGTCCAAAAATGGCGTAAAAACAATGGCATGAGGGGGGGAGGGGCCCTTTTAAAAAAATCTCTTACATTAACTTCAGCGTCTTGCCATAAGCTAGCGGTCGTTCGGACGGAAAAACAAAAATAAAAAAATGACCCATTTACCATAATGCCACTGAGCTGAAATTTTTGCATATACATTTGTGTCCCTTAACAGTGCATTGTGTCAAAATTTCAAGTGGATCGAATGTACGTTAATTAAATTAATACATCTTTAGTTTTCCTCTATATAACATGTTTAGTCGTCTGCTATAGTTGACATCCGCGGCTCACTGGCTTCACTCAGCCATCGGTGTCACAGGGGTCTGTCGCGCGGTGCGTGTTATATTGCACATATCAATGCTTTTAATTAGGCCTCATATGTAAAGGATTTATAGTCAAAAACTTAGTTTTTAAGTCCCTTATATTAGCTTCACCGTCATTTCTCTCTCTCTCTCTCTCTCTCTCTCTCTCTCTCTCTCTCTCTCTCTATCTCCCTCTCTCTGTTTCTCTGTCGTGGTCCGTCGGGCCGGCCAAAAAATGCGATGCTATCGAGCTGAAATTTTGCATATAGACTCGTGTCACCCAACAATGCATTGTATCGAAATTTCAAATCGATCGAATGTACAGTAATTAAATTAATGCATTTTTAGTTTATCTCTATATAATTGTATGGTAGTCGTCAGTTGTTGTTGACGTCCACATGTTTGCTGGAGTTCAGTCTAGCCAGTCACGTTCAGTCTGTAAATTTTTGTCGCGTGTTCATATTATTTTGAATAAAATTAATACTTTTAGTTCTGTCTCATGTATAAGGGATTCATAGTTAAAAACGTTGTTTGTACGGGTTGTTTTTATGACGGGTTGTTTTTATGACGGGTTGTTTTTATGACGGGTTGTTTTTATGACGGGTTGTTTTTTATGACGGGTTGTTTTTATGACGGGTTGTTTTTATGACGGGAAGTTTAATTAAAATCCCTTCTAAAAATTAACCTCACCGTCTTGTCGTGGGCTCTCGGTCCATCGGGCGGAAATAAAAAAAAAAAGTAAAATATGACCCACTTCCCGTGATGCTATCCCAGCTGAAATTTGCACATAGATTTGTGTCATCTAAAAATTCATTGTATCAAAAATTGAGATCGATCGAATGTGCGGTAATTAAATTAATGAACTTTTAGCTCATCTCCATGAAACTATGTCGCCGTCTGCTATTATTCACCTCCACATGCCGCTGCGAGACAGTTCAACCAGCGAATGCCAATCCACCCCCCCTCCCTCCGTTTTCAGTCACGTTCAGTGTGTACAAGTTTGAACGTAATCAAAACCTTTAATTTGTCTCCTATACAAGGGATTTTAGTCAAAAAGTTTGCTTTTAGGGGTTCTTTAATTCTACTTCTGTGATCATAAATGGTTGTATTTCATTGCAACCCTACGTTTATCGAGGGTCTGAGAATGATTAACAATTGCCCATTGGTGGATAGAATCCACCTGTTGAGTTTGCTGAATACGTCATTTAATACAATTTAAAAAAAAAATCACTATAAGAATTGAAAGAAATCACTTCCAAAACAGTTCACTCCAAAGGAAACCATCTGAAGCATAAGTAGATTGGGCACGGGGACTAACTCTAGTGGCAATCATTCAACACCCCTTGGTTTGGTACCGAGTAGCGCCCCTTAGTGCCACGGAAAAACATCACAGAAAGTGCTCTACTTAACTTGCAACGCCATTTTTCCGGATTGCTGCCCCCTACCCCCACTCCCCAATTTTCTTGAACTTTGAATCCTGGCTTACACCCCCCTCCCAACACTCACACGCCATCGCCTTTCCACATCAGCTGATCGCGATTTTAAAATGAGTTAATTTCCATATTAGTAGTTTTTTTTTCTGATTTAAGGTTCGGTTTGGGGGGGGGGGGATCACCTTGAATGTTTACATTACGTCTTGATATGAATGTCAGCGTTTTAATCTTCTAAGGTTGGAAAATAGGCGCTAGGTCATAACAATTGTCTCATTACACGGACACACGACATACAACTAATAGACACAGATATACACGGACACACGGAAACCACAACGAACATATACACAGACACACACGACACACGTACGCCATGATGACCTAGATGACTAGACGGCCTGGATGACACAACACCTAAATGACACGATGACATAGATGATACCCTGATTTATTTGATGGCATGTAGGAGCTGATGACAATAACACTATGGCAGGCATACGCCAGATGAATTGATGACCTAGATGCATGTCATGAAGACATGATGGCGTATAAAACAGATTTTTTAAAAATATGATCACCTCGATGACACGCTGGCAACGAAACAAGAAATCCTCCATACGTTGTATCATATAGGTTGTCTCTTTAGTTTAGGGATTAGTGTATGTTGTCATATGGGTTGTCTATTTAGTTTAGTGATTAGTGTATGTTGTCATATGGGTTGTCTATTTAGTTTAGTGATTAGTGTATGTTGTCATATTGGTTGTCTCTTTTAGTTTAGTGATTAGTGTATGTTGTCATATTGGTTGTCTCTTTTAGTTTAGGGACTAGTGTATGTTGTCATATTGGTTGTCTCTTTTAGTTTAGGGATTAGTGTACGTCTACTGGGGAAGTTACGTTCAAGAACAGCTTAAGCCCTGCCAGCGCACACTTGACCAGGACTTGATCAGTTCGTATCGCTGTGTGATTGCCTAATGACTAATGTAAGAAATAGAGTTCTTTGCAACACCGTAGTTCTGTTAGTTTGGAGATGCAGGAAGACATGTACTTTGTCCCCACTTGTTAATAGATCATTGTTAAATCTACGTCATGCTAATCTTTACTTTACCGCATTCTTCTTTTAATCTGATCTCAAAGATCGATTTCGGCCTTCGTAACATCGGAGTCTACGGTGACCCGATAGAAAGAGAGAGAGAGAGAGAGAAAGGGAGAGTGAGAAACCCGGGGCCCACGGAGCCGCTCCTGGTTTTTTAACAGCTCTGAAATGTAAGGAGAAGACAAGCCACTAATCTAATTCCCGGAGTAGGAAAACTAAGTTTTCATTAGGAGCCCGCTTAACACCGACCACGTAGTAATCTAATTTATGTGGGTGGGGGGAGGAGAAGGGGGGTGGTTGGTTGGAGTCCCCGCTGGTTCATGGAGGAGTGTGAGGGGTGGGGTGGGGGATGCTTCGACAGGCGGTGTTTGCAGGACTTATGGGGTTTAATGGTTTACTCTAAACCTACCCACTCACACCCCCCCAGTCAATCACCTACACAAACATAATGTCATTTGCCCACATCAACACGGCTTTAGGAGAACTATATCACGGGAGACACATTTTATTATATTATTAGATGATCTGTCAAAAGGCTTAGACATTAATAATGAAATAGATAAAATATCACTACAATTCTCAAAGCATTTGACAAAGTTCACTGCATAAGTTTACTAAAAAAAAAAAACCAACTAAACTACTTTGGACTCTCTGGTCCCTTATGTTGCCTGGCCTTACATCATTGGCTCCAAGACTTGCTTTTGGGAAAGGAGCAAACTGTAATAATTAATGGATCTTAATCAGTATCCATAACAGATAACTCTGCTAGGTCCCTCACTCTTTTTAATTTATATTAATGATTTACCCAACAACACCTCAACAGGAACAAAAGTTAGGTTATTTGCTGAGGATTATATACGCTATAGAACAATTAAATCAGAACAAGATAGTATAATTAAAAAAAAAAGACTTAGATGAATTAATAAAATGGGAAACTAACTGGAGTACGTCTTTCCACCCAGAAAAGTGTCAACTGTTAAGAGTAACAAAGACAAAGAAACAAATCAAATCAACTTAGTAACTAGAGGAAAACAGCTAACCCAAACTAAAGATGCAAAATACTTATGAGTCATAATAAATGAGAAACTATCATGGAATCCCCATGTCAATAAAGTTATTAAAAAATCGAACAAAACCCTAGGCTTTATAAAAAGAAACTTTTACAAATGTAATATAGATATAAAACTAAAATACTACCCCACTTTGGTGAGACTTCTACTAGAATATGCATCTTCTGTATGGGACCCATCAATCAAAGAAAACATTGATAAACTAGAACACATGTTAAAAAGAGCTGCCGGATTCATTACTGGAGAATATTCAAGACTGACGAGAATATGGCGATTAGTTAAATCATTAATCCTTGGAACGCTAGAGGACAGAAGAACCAAGGACAAAGTATCAATAATAAATAAGGCAATTAATTCTAACTTGGAAATTCAACACAATTGAACCAAATACAAACATAATTGAATACATATGTATACAAGCACTTTTCTTATTCCGTTTCCAAGAACAAACACATTCAAAATTCTCGTTCTTCTCGCCCGGAATTCGGACGTGGAATTTGTTACCCCCAGAATACCAGGAAAACAAACGCTCTATCAACGTTTGAAACTCTATACAAATTGTAAGTCTAAACAAAATCAACGGATAAGTTTAGGACGCAATAATCTTCTGACGAAGGAGCGCCCATTGCAGATAAGATAGATGCCTACCCGCCGAAGCATTTCCTCTGTGCCCCAACACGAGCCACCTACAACCCACTTTCCCCCACTCGCCACTCACCCACCCAGAAACTTTTCTTTCTAAATGACCGTTGTCCACTTGCTCGCGCCCTTGACTAATAATGGAATATTTAAAAGTATCGATGGTCAGATGTGTCATGTGACTGGTCGAGCTCTACGCCCCTATAACACGGCTCATTGCGTCACCGACAAGCCTCAACGAGCGGGCATCGCCACAAAGATAATCTCTCTCCAGGTCTTGAAACCGATCGCTTGCGTTCATGTTAAAAACTTTGTGCTTCATCAAGGATAAGAGTCGTAAATGTCACTTTATCATGACTAGTGATTTCTGCAACTCAAGCAACACTATTAGTTGAATACTGCAGTTGAATTTATTTACGTACTAATTGATGACGTAATTTAATCACCCACAAACTGATGACGTTATAGCACACTTGTTTATCGCAAGGTTTCATTGAATTCAGTCCATTTTGATTCGACTGTAATTTAACCTTTGAAACATTGTTCCGATAAATGAAATCTAAAAATAGAACATTACTCATTGAGTTTTGACTTTTTCAGGTTTTAGAAATGACATGGCCTATAAGAATGGTTGTTACAGAAATCGGAAATCTCTCTCTCTCTCTCTCTCTCACTCTCTCTCTCTCTCTCTTTCTGTCTCTCTCTCTCTCTCTCTCACTCTCTCTCTCTCTTTCTATGTATCTTTCTCTCGCCATCTCTCTCTCTACACATATAACTTTCACGCATTCACTCCCAGAACATGACAGGGCTTCTGCGCATTTTGTTAGCGCATCACACCCACTTCCTGTATAACATATTTTTAACTATTAATCTACTTCATTTATTTACAATTATGTTATTTACTAGGTATGACTCGCGTTGTAGCATAAGCCACAGACTTGCTCATAGATAATGCGAAGAAACGGGTGGGGGATGAACCCGGGAGAGGTAGGGGAATCACTGACATATTGTTGGTCTCGAGAAATGCGCACTGCGGTTAGCTATCAGGCCCCTCCTTGCTCCATAAACTGTGATTGGCCGACCCTTGCAAGGGTAAATCGGCATTCATATTTGCACTCGTCTTGTGCTTGTTCTTGCTAATTATATATAGAGAGATGGTGGATTGAAATTCTTCTGCGAAATCCGTTCTTTCATTAGAATGTGATTTGAAATGCGGCTGTACATGTTTATCAGAATACTGGCAAGGTGACGTCACATCAGTGTGATAAGGTGACTGTGAAACGTTGTCGATAGATGGCACCAGAAAGTCATCAAGTGTGAAAAGCAATAGAACTTCGTAACGTCCATGATCGGAAGGACCGCTAAAGAGCGGATATATAGGCAAATGTTGACCGGCATTGTCAACTCCAGGAGAGGTATAATATGAGGGCTTTCTCGGAAGTAAATGATGAGACTGGCGGAAAGTATTCCAGACTATCGCGATAACTCTTGCCTCACAAGTATATACTTATTAAGTATTCATGTACTTGACGTATTGTTGAGGAGAGTGTATGACAACTTTTCCGTCACTGAGAACAACGGAGAGCACGTCGCCGAAGTTATCCCAATGTTGAGAAACAAAGTTTACAGTATACAGCCTTTTGGAGAAGTAGTGTTCAAAAAGAAGGATGGAAAGAACGGCCATTTTTAAAAAAAAATGTTTCATCTGGGGCTTGAACCCAAAACCTACTGCGTGTTAGGCGTGTAATATCCACCACACTACGAAATGCGTGATATTATGTGAAGGAAAAAACGAATGGGAACTCAATAAGCATTGTTAGTTTCTATGACCCCCCCCCCCACAGCTACAAACACATTTATTTAGAACAACTTTACACTAAGCAAACGTAACAAAACACTTAAAATCTATGTATTTGAAAAAAATATATTTTGCGCTTTCTAATTTTATTTTTCATCTTTAATTTCCTTTGCCTCACTTGCACCAACCTTGCACCAACATCTTCTTGTCTTATTTTGTACAAATATTTCTTAACTAATGGTGTCCTAGCAAACTTTGAACCCTGAAGCTTTTTTTAAAACTGTATTTTACGGTATTTCTTTGAAGTACGCAAGAACTGTTGGTGGAGCTTTGAATGCAGTCGCTGGATGCCTAATGTCAACACTGCGTTTTCGTGTCTTGGAACAAAAAAAATTATTCGAGTGGCCTTTGGTACCTTGGATTTTTCGTATTTGATGGTAGTTCAAATGAATCATTGAAATTTTTAGTTTTAACTTGAAATATTCCGTTATTGCGAGGGAACATTCCGATATTGCGAGGGAACATTTCGATATTGCGAGGGAACATTTCGATATTGCGAGGGAACATTCTGATATTGTGAGCCCTCGTCGTTAAACCCCAAAGGATTAACTGAGACGACGAGTTGTTTCCAGAGACACTTAGCTACCGCAGCGTCGTGACTCGGGTGTAAACAAACAACCATCAACACAGGTGGTGTACAGGAGTGGGAGGAGGGGGAGGGAGGGAGGGAGGGAGGGAAAGCTATTGTCTTTACGGCTAACGCCATGCGAAACACGTCCACAGGTATGTACGTGATGTCATACAGCGTGAGACACGCCCACAGCTGCAAACTGAGACGGCTGTCACTATGACATTAACAACCGTGACATCAGTAACTGTGACAGCTCTAACTGTTTCAACTGTGACAGCCTTAACTGTGATATCAATAACTGTGACATCGACATCAGTACTTGTGACAGCCATAACTGTGGTATCAATAACTGTGACAACTGTGACGGCTATAACTATGGCTGCCATCGCCGTGATGGTAAAAAATAACCTTACTACATTTATCACTGTCACAAAGCCGTAATGTATTACCCATTGAACCGGTATCGACTATATCAAGAACTGTGTTACTATGACCATGACGAAAACTGTCCCGTAATAACGTTTTTGTTATTTAAAAATAAAACAAGAACCACCCCCACCCCCGCACCAAACCCTAACAAACACACACAACACAGTTCCCGTATCGAATGTACATCAGCTCTTCACCACGTGTGTGTGGGGGGGGGAGGGGTGGGGAGGAGGATGGGCTNGGGGGGGGGGAGGGGAGTCGGATTAAACAACACCCCCGAGGGGGCGCCGGGGTAAGGTGTGAGGGTGTTGTTGTTGCTGCAAGACACGGATGAGTTGATGCTGATTTCTGGGAGAGGGTGGGAGGGGGGGTGAAGGACGTCTAGTGGCGACACAAAGGGAGGAGGGGATGCAGCGGTGTTTGATAAACACTGAAAGATTGACTGTGGTACAGCTTGGCATGTAATGATGTAATAATTGATTTGGGGGGAATAAGTGGCAGGCAATGGTTGCGAGGGCGGTGACCACACTCTAGGACACCCCACCACATACAACCACCCAACATCGCTACGCTACAAGGTGGATCCAAATATGCTTTTAGGTAACATATTTTCATTTTGAAATAGCTAAAATGAGGCAATGACAGCGCCGAGATATCCGGATAATGTTCGCCTGTCGGCCCGTGGACTATTTTACGCCTCGCAAAGTAGCACTGAAGTATCATAAATATTCAACAAAACTGTTTACTTTGGATTAATTCATAAGGTTTTTTTAAAAAAACAACAAAACAAACTGGCGTGTACCCAACATCAAATGTGATTCACTGGGTTCACGTGTGTCTCACCTAGCCTATCGGCTGTCAGCTAACCTTAGGCTAAAACTTGAAACTAACAAAAAAAATCACAGCCTCGCTGTCCCACCCAAACCAGTAAATACACCGACGCCTGCAGGCAAGTGTTTAAATCGTGAATTAGAAACCACTTAGCCTGTGACTTTAAATCGTTCTCAGCTGTCGAGCGGCTAATGACCAACGAGTTGATCCCATGACTGCAGATTTGAGACCCGCTGATGTGGAAATGAAGAGTTCTAATAAGCGTCGCAGGTTAACAAGACACAGGTGACGTAGATGTTCTTACACTGGCCCAGGCCAGACGTACAGCAATACCACGACTCTGCTGGCCAGTGGTGTGACGTAGCTATGGTCAGTTCCGCCGAGAGAGGGATCAACGGCTTTAAGGCGCAAAGAATTTTTCTCTCAACTTTTACACCCACAAGGACAAGGTTTACCGTCCCCCCAGCCTAATCCCCACCTCAGAAACACACTCACTACACATGCACACCACATAAACACACCCCACATACACGCGACTCAAATACATACACACCACACATAAACGCCACATGTACACCGAAACACACACATACCAAAGACACACATTTGACACAAACACTATATAAACACATGCGCATGACACGCGACGCAAACACACACACACATACACATCACACGTAAACGCCGCACACGACACACATACATACACCACACACACATCTATCTATCTATCTATCTATCTATCTATCTATCTATCTATCTATCTATCTATCTATCTATCTATCTATCTATCTATATACTTACATGACACTTACACATACAAGCGACATACACACATAACGCATGTACACAACACAGACATACACACGACTCTTACACACGGCACACACACATAAACAACACACATAGAGCACACATTACAACCTTAGCTGCAGTTGGCGAAGGGTAGAATAAACTCAGTAACACAAAGAGCAACAAAGTAATACTGAATCATTTTAGGAATAGGAAAACAGTAAAGAAAGATGTGGAAACATAGAGGACGCAATAAGAAAATAGAAAACAAAAACGTAGTAAATGAAAGAGAAAGAAATCCCCCATCACACCACGAGCTAATGTAAATAGACTTTTAAAACGACGTTACGGGAGATAGTGATCGAGGGCTAGAAACATTATGTAACGGCGCTTGGCGGACCTCCCGCGGACAGCTAATTTCACCGTGCTTTAGATCTCGCTCACTCTGGCGCAGTTGGTAGCCGAGCTCTTATACCTGTCTCCATGCGGGGCGAAAATAGGGGCGGAGTTTGGATTGGGCGATTTGGTGGGCTGGAATAAGTATGTGTGCGTGTATGATGGAAAAGGGGGGGAGCAGATACGAAGTTACCGGAGAAAAAAAATGTGGTGTATAGGAGAGTGCATGTGGGGTGGGAGGTATTTGTAGATGGGGGTGGATGAACTCCCTCCCCCCCGCCACCACCACAAAACTAAATTAGTGGTCCGTAAATAAATGTAATGAGCAGAAAAAAAAAGATGTTTGCCTTGTAATGAAACGAGACACTCGTCTGGTGGCGAGGGGACATAATCATGTTTAATATTTGCTTTGTTGACGACAGGTGTTATTTTGTGAGTAGTGGTGGGGTAGGGGATATCGCACATGAAGAAGAAAATTAGAACATATGACGTCAACGTAGATTCACCATATTCATTATTAGCAGACATGTTCTGATTAATTTTGTGTAAACAGTTTTTGGAAAGTTGTGACTTTCGTCTTTCTGTTAGGAAACATGCCGAAAATCGTTCCGAACGTATAACGCGGGGGTCCGAGGGATTATAAAAATAACTATTTAAAAAATGTAAGTAAAAAGTTTAAGGAAAAAAAAATTAATTATGGATGATTATTTGTTGTTAATGATTAATTCTTTAAAAATATGACTCAAAATTAGAAGTAGATCTTTGTTTTATTTCACCAAAAGTTCTCTGAGGGAAGTTTCACTATATGTTGTTTGGTGAGTCAAGCAGACGCCGGTCGTTCATCTCCCAGCCTGGTCATGTATGAGTAGAGATTAGAAGTCGACATTAGGGTCGATAGACAATTGATTAACGCAAACGAGATTCGGGTGTTAATACCTGTATCTCTCTCTCTCTGTCTGTCTCTCTGTCTGTCTCTCTCCCTGTCTCTCTCTCTCTCTGTCTCTCTCTGTCTCTCTCTCTGTCCCTCTCTCTGTCCCTCTCTGTCTCTCTCTTTGTGTGTCTCTCTCTGTCTCTCTCTCTCTCTGTGTGTCTCTCTGTGTGTGTGTCTCTCTGTGTGTGTGTGTCTCTCTCTGTGTGTGTCTCTCTGTGTGTGTGTGTGTTTCTCTCTCTCTGTCTCTCTCTGTGTGTCTCTCTCTCTGTGTCTCTCCTTCCAAGTTATCTTTTTTTAAAAAATAAAAAACCAACAAAATGTCTGTCTTTCGCAGCATTTTTAAACTGAATTTGACGATTTGTTGATGAAATTGACGATTTGTTACGAAATTTCACGACTTTTTTACGGAAATTAACGAAAGACGACGAGCTTTTCCTGGAGCCGCGAGCACATCCGTTATGAAAATCTGGCGGCATGAAGCAACAGAATAATAAAAGAAAACGAGCAAAGAGGCATAACTCTCTCCACGTCTGCCGTAGGGATCGTTTAATCAATGTTCGGACTGATGTCTGTTGGAAGTCTGTTGCCCCTCACTTTCAATTAACACCACGTTCCCATTTTCACAGTTTAGGGGGATAAAATGTTCACAAAATCTAAAACACTTTGATTTTTGTTTCTTTTCCCCTGGCCCCAACCAGAAACCAAGCAATGTGTCACACCAGCAAGTCCCAGTAGGTGGTTCATAGCAAAGCCTTTCTTTCAAAAGAAGAAATGTTACTCACACGAGTCATATTTTTTTTAACTCATCGAGCCCGAGTGATTCGAAATGGTTTCAATTAAGAGAATGAAAAGAGAAGGCCTCTCCGGGCGGTATTCGGTATGTTTCTGTTGTTGGTCTTTACCCGCCGTCTTCAAATGCTTTCGTTCATTAACTTCCGACAATTAGACTTAACGATCAGCGCGCCACTTTACGTCATTTAAGATTCAGCCTAACCCTCCAACCACAACCCCTTTTCTCTAAAGGAATTGATGAAGTATTTAGCGCCAAAGCTTAACGCAAAAAATGTATACTTTGGAAAATGAATCGTTTTGAAGAGGGTGTTAGGGGGGAGGAAGAGAAATACTTTATTTAAAAACAAATCGATAATATGAAACACAAAAGTACACCAAGGGGAAAAAAAGCAACAACAAGGCAATACTTGGAGGTTCTTTGGAATTAACTCGTTGATATAACGCCTAAAGGGAAGAGCGAGCAAAGCGGCTTAATTAAGGTAACTGCACGATCCTCACCGAGGATCAAACGAGCGAGGGGAGGCGATGATTGGCGGCAGGAATTCTCGGATTAATCAAGCCACATTTTGGCACGTGCTTGAGCAAGAAATTAATGGACGCGTTACTTACTCACAGGCAGACTCGACGTTTGCATGTAACGCAAACAAGGTGTACGTCATCTTGGCCCGTGAGGAGGGGCTTCTGGAACATACCTTGACCCCAAACTTGGGCTGGGATAGGTCACACTCCACTGAATGTTGACCCCTTATCTTTTGGATGTCTGTCCTATTCAAAGTGACCACTGGACCCCCCCCCCTCCCCCGGCAATCTTTGGACTCAGTTCCACTGTAGTGATTATTCACATCCGATTTGGGTTGAGGCCAGTGTTCCCTTTAAGCTGTGTTGTTGCGCGGCCACGCAGATAACTAACCGATGCCGCGCAGCAGTTTAGAATTACCATGCAGCAAATTTTGTAAAATATTGAAAATCATAGGGTTGATGTGCAACTTTGAAAACGTTTTTTTTGTTGTTGTTTTTGTTTTTTTTACTTTGCACATTGGCCAACTAACCTTAGAGGGAACTTTGGGAGACCCTCATTACTGAGATTGAATGCTTTAGGGCTTTAAAAAGTCATTAGGCCTTTTGGCAAGCATTTCTCTTAATGAATATTACTTGTTAATCTAAAATCAGTTGATCTTTTAAATTGTTATTTTTGTCAGTTTTAAGATGTCCAATATGAATTCTAAATTTAAAAAAAAACAAAACAAAAAAAAAAAACAAAAAAAACAAAACAAAAACAAACAAGCTTGGTAAGTTAATAAGTTGGACTGTTATGTCATATGATAGCAATAGAAGAATTCAGACCTGGACACTGGCCAGTCAGTAAATGACAGAAATATAAGTAATTTTGAATTTTTTTTGGATCGATATTTAAAAATATTCTAATGGAATTTTAACACAAATGTCAGAGATGTTTAGGGATACAGAGAGCCATAAAGTACAACAATGATTGTATTTAATCTGTGTTTACACCAACTTACTATTTCACAACGTCCATATCGATTTCATAGTGTATATATCAATTTGATAGTGTCTATATCGATTTGGTAGTGTCTATATCAATTTGATAGTGTCTATATCAATTTGGTAGTGTCTATATCATTTTGATAGTTTCTATATCGATTTGGTAGTGTCTATATCAATTTGATAGTGTCTATATCAATTTGGTAGTGACTATATCAATTTGGTAGTGTCTATATCAATTTGATAGTGTCTATATCAATTTGATAGTGTCTATATCAATTTGGTAGTGTCTATATCAATTTGATAGTGTCTATATCAATTTGGTAGTGTCTATATCAATTTGATAGTGTCTATATCAATTTGGCAGTGTCTATATCAATTTGGTATTGTCTATATCAATTTGGTATTGTCTATATCAATTTGGTATTTGTCTATATCAATTTGGTAGTGTCTATATCAATTTGGTATTTGTCTATATCAATTTGGTATTTGTCTATATCAATTTGGTATTTGTCTATATCAATTTGGTATTGTCTATATCAATTTGGTATTTGTCTATATCAATTTGGTAGTGTCTATATCAATTTGATAGTGTCTATATCAATTTGGTATTGTCTAAATCAATTTGGTATTGTCTATATCAATTTGGTATTGTCTATATCAATTTGGTATTGTCTATATCAATTTGGTAGTGTCTATATCAATTTGGTAGTGTCTATATCAATTTGGCAGTGTCTATATCAATTTGGTATTGTCTATATCAATTTGGTAGTGTCTATATCAATTTGATAGTGTAAATATCAATTTGATAGTGTCTATATCCATTTGGTAGTGTCTATATCAATTTGATAGTGTCTATATCAATTTGGTATTGTCTATATCATTTTGATAGTTTCTATATCGATTTGGTAGTGTCTATATCAATTTGATAGTGTCTATATCAATTTGATAGTGTCTATATCAATTTGATAGTGTCTATATTAATTTGATAGTGTCTATATCGATTTGGTAGTGTCTATATCAATTTGATAGTGTCTATATCAATTTGGTAGTGTCTATATCAATTTGTTAGTGTCTATATCGATTTGGTAGTGTCTATATCAATTTGGTAGTGTCTATATCAATTTGATAGTGTCTATATCAATTTGATAGTGTCTATATCAATTTGGTAATGTCTATATCAATTTGATAGTGTCTATATCGATTTGGTAGTGTCTATATCAATTTGATAGTGTCTATATCAATTTGGTATTGTCTAAATCAATTTGGTAGTGTCTATATCAATTTGGTAGTGTCTATATCAATTTGGTAGTGTCTATATCAATTTGATAGTGTCTATATCAATTTGTTAGTGTCTATATCAATTTGGTATTGTCTATATCAATTTGATAGTGTCTATATCAATTTCATAGTGTCTATATCAATTTGATAGTGTCTATATCAATTTGGTATTTGTCTATATCAATTTGGTAATGTCTATATCAATTTGATAGTGTCTATATCAATTTGATAGTGTCTATATCAATTTGATAGTGTCTATATCAATTTGGTATTTGTCTATATCAATTTGGTAGTGTCTATATCAATTTGATAGTGTCTATATAAATTTGATAGTGTCTATATCAATTTGGTATTGTCTATATCAATTTGGTAGTGTCTATATCAATTTGGTATTGTCTATATCAATTTGATAGTGTCTATATCAATTTGTTAGTGTCTATATAAATTCGGTATTTGTCTATATCAATTTGGTAGTGTCTATATCAATTTGATAGTGTCTATATCAATTTGATAGTGTCTATATCAATTTGGTAGTGTCTATATCAATTTGGTATTGTCTATATCAATTTGGTAGTGTCTATATCAATTTGGTAGTGTCTATATCAATTTGATAGTGTCTATATCAATTTGTTATTGTCTAAATCAATTTGGTAGTGTCTATATCAATTTGGTAGTGTCTATATCAATTTGGTATTGTCTATATCAATTTGATAGTGTCTATATCAATTCGGTAGTGTCTATATCAATTTGATAGTGTCTATAACAATTTGGTAGTGTCTATATCAATTTGGTAGTGTCTATATCACTTTGGTAGTGTCTATATCAATTTGGTATTGTCTATATCAATTTGATAGTGTATATATCAATTTGGTAGTGTCTATATCAATTTGGTAGTGTCTATATGAAGTTGATAGTGTCTATATCATTTTGGTAGTGTCTATATGAAGTTGATAGTGTCTATATCATTTTGGTACTGTCCATGCCAATTTGATAGTGTCTATATCAATGTCTGTCACAATTTCCATATCGATGTAATGGTGTCTATATTTTTTTCATAGTGTCCATATCAATTTCATACTGTTCATAACAATTTTCAAATAATGACGCAATCAAGACAAAAAAAATTAGAGATGCCGCTTTCCATTTTAATTAATCCATCGGACTATGGGACATGTAAATAGTAATAGTTGAATATTTGAAAATGGAGAAAGAGAGAGAGAGAGAGAGAGAGAGTGAGAGAGAGAGAGAGAGAGAGAGAGAGCGAAATAGAGCCAAAAGAGATGGAGAGACAAAGCCCTCATGTCCAGTCTGTAAGGACTGTTCTTTGTGGATATTTATGGACAAGCACGGTCATAACGTGCGACGATCGTTTGGCTCAATATCGTCTTGGACACCGCCATCCAACCAGCTCCCTTCACTCTACAACCACGAGGAAATTAAGTCTTTCAGTTTTTTTAATACCCACTTCCACCCCCGCACACGCAGATGAATTAACCTTTAAAAATGATTGCAAATCGCCTATTTATTAAAAATGTTAAATCTATATTTCCTATATGTTTCACTAAAACAGCTGTTTAAAAAAAATAAAATAATGTAGTTTAAAAAGTATAATAAAAGTTAAATGAGGTTGAAGCTTTTAGTTTTTTCCTTTACAGTCGAGTTGCACCGCGAGCATCTTAGCCGAGCCCCTGACGAGGGTTTGCGCTAAGATGAGTAGTAAATCATGACAGGAATCCACACAATATCCAAGTGTTCCTTTCTCTCACAGCGTGAGCACGTGACACAAAACGTTAGGCGCCATTAGTTGTGTCTTTAGTGGACGGGCGGGGAGAGGGGGGGCCGGGGCGTTAAACTACAAGGTGCAGAGATTTATGTCAGGATTCATCGTGTGTATGGGAGGGAGGGTTGGGAATAGGGTGTGGAGGGTATGGGGTGTGGAGGGTGTGGGGGGTGGGGGGTGTGGGGTGTGGGGGGAATAGGGTGAGGAGGGTATGGGGGGTGGAGGACATGGGGGGGG
>MUZC01000065.1:1207938-1218685 GCA_002072015.1 Radix auricularia
GGGGGAGGGGAGATCAAGGTCATCCATGGGTGCCATTGCAATCTAGCTCCCAACACTATCAAAAGCTGATCTTAATTGATATTCGATTATTCTTTAATGTATTGCGAACAATAAGAGTGTTGAGAAGATCTTTCGAACACTCGCTTAAAATTGAGCTAACGGGGAAATACCCATTCTTGATTAGCCAACCAAAATCCATTGGAGCTCATAACCTTGGTGGACGCGTTTGAAACCATGAGAGCCAAATTAAGCCATCTGTGGCAGGTATATATAGCGGGCAGAGCTCATGTTCGCTGTCAAGGAAAGGACTTTCTCGCTTATCTCGGGGGGCAAAAGTCTAAGCATCCGTTAACCGAGCGTACGCCGTGCGCAGAGACTGCAAGCCCGGAGCTTTTCGCATGGCATCGTAATTAAATCAATGATCAGATTACTCGTCTGCTATTGTAGGCGGCATTCTCTGCGGCTGCTAATCTCAATTTACAAGTTACTCCTCTTTGAAAAGGAGAAGAACGTTTCCCGTTTTCTCCTCGTGGGAGTTTTGTTTCTATGAATAAACACATCCATTTTTTACGTTTATTTTTTTATGTAAGTCTCAAACAATTTTGTATAAAAAAACTTCTGGATTGGGAAAGATAAACTTACAATTTTTAGATGTTTTAATCACTTTTTTGTAATAAGCAAATTGATTATTAAAAAAACAAACAACCGAAGAACTAATTACCTATTTAAAGTGAAAGGAGCAAATGTAGCTGACTTTTTTTAAAAATTACCGCTAGTTATATAAATTTCACTTTTGTGTGAGTTTAAATTGCAATAGAGTGAAACATCAGCTAAATGTAAAATATGTTTTATCCGCCATCTATATCAAAATTAATCTCCTATATCTATTACAAAAAAAAAAAAAAACTATTACAAATTAAGATAATTATAATAATTTGAATAGAAATTCCATAGAATACGTTCTTTTATTTTTATTTTATTTAAAAAATATTAAAATGAAAAAAATGATTTAAAAAGAAACAACTCCGGAAACTCCCGAAGATTGACGGGGACCACTAGAGGCACATTCTAATGCATCCAATTTGATGAAGTCATCCGATAGACAAAACACGTTAACTTCTCTTAACTACCGGAAGTCAGTTTTACGCCTTGGTGTCGGGGGCGGAGACTGACGTACGAGACGCGAGAAGGTATTAAATAAATCGCTTTCAAATTATTTTTTTTTCCTCAAAATTATTTTTTCTTCTGAATTTAGAGACTATGCGTTTTAATCTCGGCCCCACGCCACTCACACGCAGCCACTCAGCACTGACGCTGATGCTCCGCCGATGGCCGGATTAAATGAGCAGGCAGGAATTGAGGCGATGACACTGGTGGTTTGATAAGCCTGTGAGATCCTGGCAACAGGGGGGTCTACCCTTCACGGCTGACAAGTTGGGCGAAACTAAGAAATGATTCACGTGATGATGGGGGCTCGGGGGGAAATGGAAGTAGACGATCGGCGATTTAGGAAACTGGTGTCCAGGGAAATCAGCGGGAATGTAGGGGATAATTGAGTTTTAACATTAAAAAAAACCCCCAAAAACTCTGAACGTTTCCATAAAGTAGAAAGTAATGTAGAGGGATTAAGATTAGTTTCAGAACGAGATAAATGTAATTACCTAAGCGTGAAGTAAAGAATGATGAAATAGGTGCTCCTCAGTGTGTGGACGTTACATCAGTAAATGGGAGGCCTGTCGTTAAATATACAGCAAAACAATTTCTTATTTTCAAGGCAGATCGAATCTTGGTGGATAGAAATAATAAAAAATCATGTTAAGCCTGGTACCTATTGGAATTCAGGACGTGTTAGCGCATTTTCGTATATGTATCAGTACTTATGTTAGATATCAGAATTATGTAGTTATCAGTAATTGTGTTTAGATTTTAGACATATTTTTATGAATTTTCTTGTGTAATGAATATACCTGACATTTTTTTTTACTTAAAAGTCATTTCTTTACATTAAAAAAAAAATTATTTTCTCTTTAATCCAACTACAAGTCACCACAAATGATGAAGTAAAACTCTCTAAACTTTTACACATATTTTAATGACGTCAACTAAAAAAAACACTAATTAATTCTTTTGCACGATTTCACACCACTCTTGAATGCTTGAAAAACTATGTATTCGACTTCCGGCAATGGCGCCCGTTCCTTGTGCCAGTGTTAACTCTCGATTCGCAAAGTTTTTTGGTAGTTTTAACGGGGTTTTTTAACGGATCGAGTAACTGAGTGTTGATGCACCAATGGCAGGTCAGGACATACAAAAAACATATATACATCATGGGTCTAGGACTTATGGATCCTGTGATCATGGTGATGACAGACAGACGGACAAAACGGGGGCAATAGCGATTTCGACATCTCGAAAATGCGCTAAAAACAATGTTTGAACATTTTTGTCAATAAAACTCTTTAACACAAAATTTCTTCAGTCACTTGTTGTAATTTAGGAGAGCACGTGCATGGTTTTATTATTATTTTTTTCTTACCAATGCTTGACAATTGATAAAAAACATTAAGACAATTGAATTTTAGTGTTAACCATTATTTTTTTTAAATTTGTACTTGTTCAATTGTGTTAATTCAGCTTCTGTAACCAATAAAAAAAGAAAATAACATAAAAGAAAAAGGAAAACATCATCACACGCATACAGCGTACTGTTATTCTTTTGAATGCAAATTAAGTTGATTTTTGTTCTTTAAAGCCAATTCATATCCAGTTGTTTTGTTATTATTTATTATGTTGTTATGTTATGTTACTCAGATTGTACATTATGCTGCTATATTATGTATAAAAATAGTTTTGGATACACAGACGCACAGATGATCACCGTAATGTTACAGCTTTTAACTAGTGTCATGTGGCTTTTAAAGAACAATGAAAAATATTCTTAAAATAAACAAATACCCTGTACCGCTTTCAACAATAGTCGCCTATTTCGTATATGGCGTAGTAAAAAAAAAAGGCGGGCGGAAAACACTGGTGAAGTTTAGTGAACGGGAAAAGTCAAAATACTGATGCTATGGTAGCGACGTTTGCAAAAGTACCGTCAATTTAGCTCTGAAATAAAAAGGAATATATTAAAAGACTTTATTTATAAATTTAAGAAAAAAAAACCGCCAGGGGTAGGAAAATGTTTGTGTGCTGGTTTGTGTGGATGACATCTTTTGAAATCTGATGAAATGACAGTAGGGAGAATCGGTCTTTAGTATGGACTGAAGATAAATTCTCAAGGACGTTCAAATGGTGATTGTGCTGAGGGACGTGGGTTCAAACCTCTCTGACGGCAGGAACTAGCTCCCGTGGTTTTAAGAAGGTTCCAGTCTCTTAGATGGCAGGAACTAGTTCCCGTGGTCTAAGAAGGTTCGAGTCTCTCTGACGGCGGGAACTTGTTCCCGTGGCCTATGAAGGCACCATAATTTCCTCATAGCCGTGGCCTGTGCACGGTGCGTGACTTGCATCACGGTGTTTGGTGTTTTCCAAAGAACCTAGATAAACCTAGATAACAATTAGATTTTTTCTATCTTGTTTTGAGAAAAAACGTCTGTTAAAAAAATATAAAAAATCACAGGACATTTTTAAAAATATATTTTAAAAAATCAATTTTAAAATATGTTTTACCCCCATGTCTAATTATTTCCATAATTTGTTGATCCCCAAGTCTATTTATTCCCTTTATATTTTTTTTGTTATCCCCAGGTCTAGTTATTCCCATTCAGTTTTATCCACAGATCTACTTATTCCCATTCTGTGTTTATCCCCAGGTCTGGTTTCAGAACCGTCGGGCCAAGTGGAGGAAGAGGGAGAGGTTCGGTCAGCTGCACACGATGAGGGCCATGGCCTCGGCTGCCAACCAGGGCTACGACATGCCCCTGGCCCCGAGACACGAGCCCTACTCTCAGATGCAGGTGAGAACAGGTGTACCACCTCGAGAGGGAGGGAGGGGGAGGGGGTGACACCTGGTCTAATGTGACACCACGATTCCATGACCTTAATATTGTGTAAAATAGTCGACGTGTGTCTCTAACTAGGTTAATTTGTTTTGTTACTGAAATGACTAAAAGTGACGTCATGTATGTTTAAAGAAATGATTTCACGTGACCTGTTTTTTCTCCCCCCACCCCCACAACCCAACAACCCACCAGAACCCCGACTCTTCCATGATGTGGATGGAGATGTACAATCACTATGGCAACAACATGTGGAACCCGATGTCCGCCATTAAAGGCTATCACCTGTCTATGGGTGAGTACATCGCACGTGTCACGGTGACATTTCTAAAGGTTGGATTCATTTACGGCATATTATCTACGGCTTCCATTCTAGGCACAGGCAATAAGATGTGACCCGCCTCTGTAAATGAGGTCCCTCTTTATTATCCAGTACAACATATGTCCTAAAATATATGTCCTCCTTCTATACAATATGACCTCAACTATTACATAAGTCCTTCCGCTATTACATAAGTCGTCGATCTATTACATACGCCCTTCCACTATTACTTATGTCCTTCCACTATTACATATGTCCTCCCACCTTTACATATGTCCTCCCATTATAACGTATGCCCTCCCATCATTACATATGTCCTATCACTATTACTTATGTCCTTCCACTATTACATATGTCCTCCCACCATTACATATGTCCTTCCAATATTACATATGTTTTTCCACTATTACATATGTCCTCCAAATATTACCTATACCTTTTTCCATGACTCATGTCCTATAACTATTACATATCCCCTCCCATTATAATATATGTCCTCACACTATTACATATAACATACATATCACATTAAACATCCCACTAATAACACATGTCCTCCATCTATTTCAGACGCGGCACAGTCCTTGGGTACAAAGTGGCCCCCGGCCGTACCCCCCATGTACCCCTCGTGGAATGACCCCCAGCTCTTGTACCCCTCCCCCCAACACCAGCACCCGTCGCCGGAAGCCTTGCACGGGGCATGCGCACCCTCCCAGAGGCATGACGTCAATTCCGTTTACGCCCAGGCCAGTAATTTTCAGCAGTGTCCGACAGCCGGACCAGGTGGGCCATGAGACGGTCACCCATTGCGTTTTGTACCTTGATTCTTCTGTGTTGACCGCTGTCCAATTAAATCAAATGACCGTTTAATGTATTAAAAATTGTCATAGTTGTAATTTAATGCGAAGTTAAATTGATGTGTAATGTTAGAGTTTAATTCAGTAATAAAATGTACGTGTATGTATGTAGATGTATATAAATAGTGAATAGCCTTTGATGATGACATGTTTTGGTGTAGCCTACTGTATGTAGCAAGCTACTTGTATAATATGAAGGCCTTCAGAGTTGTGTGTGTATAAATGACATGATGGGGAGTTATATCATGAATGACACATTGACTGATGCCAATAATGACATACTGACTGATGACAATAATGACACATTCGCTGATGTCATGAATGACACATTGACAGATGTCATAAATGATACATTGGCTGATGTCATAAATGACACATTGACGGATGTCATAAATGTCAAATTGACTGATGTCATAAATGTCACATTGGCTGATAACATACATGACATGTTATGGATGAATCCATTTGTGAAGAGTCCCAAACTATCGTGTCAAGTAGAGCTTGTGGGGTCTCGTCAAGATGATGTTGACATGAGACCTTAATGCAGAAGTGAGACCAATTCCCCCCCCCCCCCCCACTCCCTTCATGATACAGAAATGGTACAGAACCCTCTCATCACATATTGACTATACTAAAGATAGAACTATTAAAAAATATTGTACATTTGAACATCAAATTGTTTCTTTCATTTTCCGTCCATCATTTTAATCAGTATTTGCTATCATTATCAGTACTCCCTTTAAAGTACTTCCATCATTGGGCAAAGTTAATAAGCCGCTGTGCAAAGTAGCACATCATCCATTTTCTACGCGGTAACGTTAAGTTGCTGCGCGTCGTCAGTCAGATGTCTGAGCGGCCGCGCAGTTTAAAAGGAGCATTGTTTGCTATATCTTGAAAACACAGCTGTTTTGTTTTTATCATTCAAAAATGTTTGATACAACTAAAAGACACATCTGTGTTCTATCATTCACATACTAACACACATTTTTTTCATAAACACACGTAAACAAAGGTTACCAATACTTGTAAACATGTTTCCACCAATGTGAACTATTAAACCTGATCTATTACTACTACGCCCATGTTACGACACGGTGGTACAGAGAGAAACTGTGTATCACGTTACAGAATATGTACGAAAAGCTCAAAGCATTAAATGTCCATCTCCTAAGATGTTGTCTATACGACACAATCTCCTTGTAATTGTATACCTTTACCTGTATGACCATCATATAGAACCTAACATTTTATTGAAAGACCTCGTTATTTTACATCAGCCATCAACTGGATAAAGTCGTTCCACTTTGTTAGTGTTTAACAAGTGCCCTATCTGTCACATTCAAAAATTATATTTATTTGTCCGATAAGTGCCCCTATCTGTCACATTCAAAAATTATATTTATTTGTCCGATAAGTGCCCCTATCTGTCACATTCAAAAATTATATTTATTTGTACGATAAGTGCCCTATCTGTCACATTCAAAAATTATATTTATTTGTCCGATAAGTACCCTATCTGTCCAGCCAAAATATATATTTATGTGTCTTTTAAGTGCCCAAATTTGTCACGGACAAAAAATATATTTATGTGTCTTATTAGTGCCCCAATCTGTCCAGCCAAAATATATATTTATGTGTCTTATTAGTGCCCCTATCTGTCCAGCCGAAATATATATTTATGTGTCTTATAAGTGCCCCTATCTGTCCAGCCGAAATATATATTTATGTGTCTTATAAGTGCCCAAATTTGTCACAGACAAAATATATATTTAAGTGTCTTATAAGTGCCCCAATCCATCCAGTCAAAATATATATTTATATGTCTTATAAGTGCCCAATCTGTCCAGTCAAAATATATATTTTTGTGTCTTATAAGTGCCCAAATTTGTCACAAACAAAATATATATTTATGTGTCTTATAAGTGCCCCAATCTGTCCAGCCAAAATATATATTTATGTGTCTTATAAGTGCCCCAATTTCTAAGTGCCTTATAAGTGCCTCAATGCCTATGTGCCTTATAAGTGCCCCTATGTTTATATGCCTTATAAGTGCCCCAATCTTTATGTGCCTGTAAGTGCCCCAATGTTTAAGTGCCTTATAAGTGCCCCTATGTTTGTATGCCTTATAAGTGCCACAATCTTTATGTGCCTGTAAGTGCCCCAATGTTTAAGTGCCTTATAAGTGCCCCTATGTTTGTATGCCTTATAAGTGCCCCACTCTTTATGTGCCTTATTATCGTCTCTATGCAGAAGACTTTTTTATGCCTGTAACTAATGTTCATGTCTATAAACTGAACATAATGCCATTTCTCCTACCAAATTGTTCATAGTGTAAAAATTATTTAAAAATTTTTAAAACTGAATAAATAATGATAGGAAACAGTAAGCTAATTATATACAACGATTGATTTTGATCGTTCTCTAATTTTTTGACTGCTTTTTTGTTGTTGTTGTTGTTGTCTTGTTTTGTCTTGGGTGTCATTTTTTTCTGATAACATAATGTACAATACATTAGTTGATTTTGATATGTGACAATATTTTATTTTAAAAAAATGATAATACATTTTCTTGCATTTTTAAAGGGCATGATATGTGTATATGATCACTATGATATTAAGTTTTATACTATGTAATATGACATTTTGCATCTATTTTATAAAACTTTTTGTATGATTTAAACCTTGAAGATTGCCAACTCACTTTGGAAGATATTTTGTGGTCGTGGTTAAAAACTCGACCCGGTTGTGAGTTTGTCAGGAAGTGTATGTTTAATGGATAACTTCAAAAAGATGGATACGGGATACGTCCAATCTCAATAAAGATGTGATTGAAATGATGATAAAGAAATTTCGGCTTCATTTATCTCATCTTATCTTATCTTATCTTATCTCATCATATCTTATCTAATCTCATCTCATCTTATCTTATTTTATCTGATCTTATCTTATCTTATCCCATCTTATCTTATCTTATCTTATCTCATCTTATCTTATCTCATCTTATCTTATCTCATCCTATCTGTTACAGGCGCTACTTCTATACAGAAGTTTAGTGCGTCCTGCTTTATGTCTGGTGGTTTATTTTTGTTAGAGATGCTAAAAACCTAATAATTTTCCCTTAACTCACAACCAATGATAAAAAAGGGTTTTCGATCAATGTCAAGGACGCATGCCTACAGGTGACTTAGACACTAATTGAAAGCTATTTGTATAACTATAAGAAGATAACTTCGATGATACATACCAATACACACCGCAAACACTTGACCTCCCCTCCCCTGGATTGTATAATATTCATCTTTTCCACACTGTAAGTCCCGTGGGTCAAATTTATCTTCCGGGCTACTGGACATTGGCTTGAAATCCGCGCTGCAGACAAGGGCAAGTACATGGCGGTTACAACAACAAGATTCTTCGGACCGGTCAAGTCTTTCAAGTGTTCCAAGAGTCAGAGATGGGGTGCGTGTAAATAGCTGAGTCGGTATCAAGGCTTTGTGGATGGTAGTCGTGTAAAGATAGCACTACAGTATGAACGACGTCATTGGTTCTCACACTGCCCTTCGATGGGGTCACATGACTCTTTAACCTTTTACTTTACTTTGCAATAAACAAATGCGTCTGAAAGTCTTGATCACCCATCCATCCCTCTTTCACTTTCAGATAAATTGTTCTAAAATGGAATTCCCCGCATTTTACATGATTGTGTAACACAATCAAGGAATACTTACACCGAGGAGTTGTTCTAAGATTACGGGTTCAGAATTATTGGTCAATTGGAATTATACATGTCAAGGATACCTCAAAACTGCATGTTCCTGTGGGCCGATATGTGTTTTTATCTTGTCACTATGACAACGCTGACCATACCGACAATGGATGTCAAGAAACGTTCAGTTAGTCCATAAATGATATAATTTACATAAAGTTGATAGTTTTTTAAAAAGAAATATCTCCACACCCGCCAATAAACCAAAAATATAATTTCAAGGGCATAATCAAAACTGATACAAATGACGAATATAGTAAATTTCACATAACAAAAAGTAAAGGGCGTATGTAAAATTGCAGCAATCGAGCACAATAAAAATTATTTGAAAATTAAGTTTAAATAAGGTGTGCTTTGAACAAACAAACAAATTATTTTCTGTTAAGTAGACGTAATCTAATTATTCAATGTTTAACTTATTTCTATTTGGTTGAATCAGAAATGCCCAAGTTAAGTTTTGTTACCGCAAAAGGGTCATTTGACTAGGTCACGGTGACCTGCGCGATTCCCGTCCGTCCGTCAATGTGATTAGCAATTAAGGAGGAGATAAAAGCCCAATGAAGTTATGCAAGATCTCGCTGGCACCTAATCAAGGAGTAAATGAGATACGTCGTGTTCTGGTAGAGGCTTGTGCTTAGGTAGCCAGAGTAGCCACATGTGGTAATTGTTAGTGGCCGGGGTTTGCCACATGTGGTACAATGTTAGTGGCCGGGGTTTGCTATATGTGGTATATGTTAGTGGTCGGGGTTAGCCACATGAGGTATATGTTAGTGGTCGGGGTTAGCCACATGTGGTATATGTTAGTGGCCGGGGATTGCCACATGTGGTACAATGTTAGTGGCCGGGGGTTGCCACATGTGGTACAATGTTAGTGGCCGGGGATTGCCACATGTGGTATATGTTAGTGGTCGGGGTTTGCTATATGTGGTATATGTTAGTGACCGGGGTTTGCTTTATGTGGTATATGTTAGTGGTCGGGGTTTGCTATATGTGGTATATGTTAGTGGTCGAGGTTAGCCACATGTGGTATATGTTAGTGGTCGGTGTTTGCTATATGTGGTATATGTTAGTGGTCGAGGTTAGCCACATGTGGTATATGTTAGTGGCCGGGGTTTGCTATATATGGTATATGTTAGTGGTCGAGGTTAGCCACATGTGGTATATGTTAGTGGTCGAGGTTAGCCACATGTGGTATATGTTAGTGGTCGGGGTTTGCTATATGTGGTATATGTTAGTGGTTGAGGTTAGCCACATGTGGTATATGTTAGTGGTTGAGGTTAGCCACATGTGGTATATGTTATTGACCGGAGTTTGCTATATGTGGTACAATGTTAGTGGCCGGGGTTTGCTATATGTGGTATATGTTAGTGGTCGGAGTTTGCTATATGTGGTACAATGTTAGTGGCCGGGGTTTGCTATATGTGGTATATGTTAGTTACCGGAGTTTGCTTTATGTGGTACAATGTTAGTGGCCGGGGTTTGCTATATGTGGTATATGTTAGTGGTTGAGGTTAGCCACATGTGGTATATGTTAGTGGTTGAGGTTAGCCACATGTGGTACAATGTTAGTGGCCGGGGTTTGCTATATTTGGTACAATGTTAGTGGCCGGGGTTTGCTATATGTGGTATATGTTAGTGGTTGGAGTTTGCTATATGTGGTATATGTTAGTGGTCGGAGTTTGCTATATGTGGTACAATGTTAGTGGCCGGGATTTGCTATATGTGGTATATGTTAGTGGTCGGGGTTTGCTATATGTGGTATATGTTAGTGGCCGGGGTTTGCTATATGTGGTATATGTTAGTGG
>MUZC01000065.1:1220443-1240657 GCA_002072015.1 Radix auricularia
TGTTTTAGTTCTTATCTTAGGAACACAGAGAATGCGTGTATCCGCAGAGGAGCGTAGCTGACGACTTGGTGAGTAGACTGACAAAAGTTCAGTAAGATATGAAGGGCATGAGTCAGAAAAGAAGTTGTGACACAGAACGGCCATTTTGTAATCAATTCGGGCTTGTATAGGTAGCCAATGAAGAGAGTAAAGTAGCGGAGTAACATGGTCATGTCTTTTTGCCCTTAGAACTAATCTTGCAGCTGAATTTTGAACTCTCTGTAGTTTTTCAATGCATTGTTTTGGCGCACCTGACAGAAGAGAATTGCAGTAATCCATACGAGCTAGAACAAGAGAACAGACTAGAGTTTTTGTTGCACTGTCTGTTAAGTAATGACGGATTGAACTGATCTGACGAATGGCAGTATAGGCAGAGCGACAAATGTGATTGATGAAGTTGTTGATAGACATGTTGTCAGAAATAATGTAGCCAAGATTCCTAGTCGATGTTGTGAACAGTATATCAGAACTAGCCACCTGAATAGAATTTGGAAGAATCAAAGTACTGCGGGATTTATTGTTACAGAATAGCAGTGCTTCTGTCTTATTATCATTCAGTTAGTGACCGGGGTTTGCTATATGTGGTACCATGTTAGTGTTCGGGGGGGGGGGGGTTGCCACATGTGGTATAATGTTAGTAGTCGGGATAGCCACATGTGGTACTATGTTGTGCCGGACCTGCCTCATTGGGTAGATATCAATCGCCACAATTGGTCCTATAATATTTATTGTAAATCAAATCTAACAGAATTCATGAAAAGTTCTTAAAAACTCGGCTTAGAATTAAACGAAATTATAACATTCCTTAGTTCTTAATTTTGACAGCTGTAATGTTAAAAACTCAAAAGATACTTACAAAGATGATTGTTTGTTAAGCATTCACACGAAGTCTATACGGAACTTTTATAACCTGAAATAACCCATTCCACCGACCACGATTGTCATGTAAACTGTTATGGAGTCTTAGAACCCATTCAGTTTAACTTATAATCATCTCCACCGAGCTCAAGTGTCGAGGTAAACAATTTTCTTATTATAATATTTGTTTACAATGGTGGGCTGTTGGACAGCGAAGTCAATGGTGCGCTCGCCTCACAAGCTGAGGGGCGTTGGAACAAGCCCACGTTAAAGTCAGAATAAAAATGTTGAAGAATGACTATTGCTAAAAAAAGTCCTCCGCTGACTTGGAGAGGAGATGGGCGCCGCAAAGTTTACCAAGTCCCGAAAGAGTAATGGTGATAGTATGAAAATTAAATCACTTGATGCCTGATTTAATAATGGTAATTCACCCAAATGTTATAATGAATTATATAGTGCTTCATTAAATTAAAGAGTGCTTCATTGAATTATAGAGTGCTTCATTAAATTATAGAGTGCTTCATTAAAATATGGAGTGCTTCATTAAATTATAGAGTGCTTCATTAAATTATAGAGAGCTTCATTAAAATATGGAGTGTTTCATTAAATTATAGAGTGCTTCATTAAATTATAGAGTGCTTCATTAAAATATGGAGTGCTTCATTAAATTATAGAGTGCTTCATTAAATTATAGAGTGCTTCATTAAATTATAGAGTGCTTCATTAAAATATGGAGTGTTTCATTAAATTATAGAGTGCTTCATTAAGTTATAGAGTGCTTCATTAAAATATGGAGTGCTTCATTAAATTATAGAGTGCTTCATTAAATTATAGAGTGCTTCATTAAAATATGGAGTGTTTCATTGAATTATATATTAAATCATTCCAACCTATGAAATATAATTGTGTTGTGAAAGTAAAATTAATGTAACATTAAAATAAAATATAATTTAAATATAACATTACTTTCCGATCAATGGACTTAAAATGTGAAGTAAAAGTAATTTAAATGCCAGTTTAATGTAAAATAAAACAAAATTAATCTTCAAGTAAATGTAGCATAAAAGTTATAAGTTAAATAGGACATAAATGAAGTCTAAATATAAAATTTCATTTAACATATATGCCAGGTAAGGTATATAATAATTGTAATACAATTGTTATAAAAGGTCTGTTAAATTAACATCAATTTCATAATGTAATAAAGGGGAAACTATCGTTACGGGCACATCTCAAAACGAGTAATTGGCATAACGAGGAAGCATTTTTTTGTTGTTGAAAAAGCTGCTCTATTAACGAACGAAAAATTTGCATAACGAGTGACGCAGAAAAGTAAAGTCCCTTTTTTTCCTGGAAATTCATTTGTAATGCGCCACTTAACCTTCAATGGAAGTATGCGTTTAGCAGTCAGTCTGTAATGTATTACTTTCACGTGTGATCACCCGTGTTTACACATGTTGAATTCAGACAGTATTTGTCATTTTTTAAAAATATGTAATAATAAACTGTGCTGAAATGTCTTAGAATAAAACACAAGAAGACAATCATAAAAGAGGGTAAAACAACTGTTGAAATGATCCATAAAATTATTAATAAGCGAGAACAAGGTGTGAGCGAGGCTAATCTAGCGCGCACTACAATCGGCCGACATAAACAATCTGCATTATTCTCAATTCTCAAGAACAAAAACAAAATTAAGGAGATGGATGCTTCAAAGGGAGTGTCAAGATTGTCTGCGAAACAGTTACGGCACATTTTTGTCAAATTTTGAAATGTCGGCCATTACAAATGTCTTTAAATAGTTTATTTTATTTTAATTATTTGTCATAATTTCATATTCTTATTTAGGTTTCTTATTTCAAATCTAAATTGCATTCCAGGTTGTTAAACTCTTTAACAATTCATAAGAAATTTTATTTGAATAAATACTAATACATGTTTTTGAAGAACTAGTATTTTTTCAGTATGTAACTCATTGTCGCATTTTACATTGATGTGTATGGGAAAAATTGTTTCGTTTCACGAGTGTTTCGCTTAACAAGTAAGAACATGGAACGAATTATGCTCGTTATGTGAGGTTCCACTGTACGTTTGTCAGGCTATCATATCGCAGCGCATGACTGAACATGCCGGCTTGCGTCTCTTAATTGTCGCCATACTGGTTTCTTTGACGACCCTCAACAGTTGTTCTGTTACAGACATACTCGCAGGCAATGTCCCTTCTTAGGTTTGATGGTCAATGTTCCTTATAACGTTCGACGGTCAATATTCTTCTAAGGTTTGATGTTCAATTGTCCCTCTAAGGTTCGATGTTCAATTTGTCCCTCTAAGGTTAGACGGTCAATGTTCCCTCTAAGGTTCGACGGTCAATGTTCCCTCTAATGTTCGACGGTCAATGTTCCCTCTAAGGTTCGACGGTCAATGTTCCCTCTAAGGTTCGACGGTCAATGTTCCCTCTAAGGTTCGACGGTCATTGTTCCCTCTAAGGTTCGACGGTCAATGTTCCCTCTAAGGTTCGATGTTCAATGTTCCCTCTAAGGTTCGACGGTCAATGTTCCCTCTAAGGTTCGATGTTCAATTTGTCCCTCTAAGGTTCGACGGTCAATGTTCCCTCTAAGGTTCGACGGTCAATGTTCCCTCTAAGGTTCGATGTTCAATTTGTCCCTCTAAGGTTCGACAGTCAATGTTCCCTCTAAGGTTCGATGGTCAATGTCCAAACTAAAACAACTCATGTGCAGAAGTGGTCATCATGCATTCTTTGTGCAATAATTTATCAAATTTGCTTCGCGAAAATCCCAAAGTGCTGCACGGCGTCGGGCATATATCAGGCCGCGCACCCGCGCTGCTTAAAGGGAACATTGCTCATTGATCTTGTGTTCTCAAGACACTATAGATCGGGGGCCAGCGAAGAGGTCGACTGCGGAAAGTTTGCCTGAAAACATAACAAATTGGACCGGGCTGAGGTCAAATGAATAAATTACTGGCCGCCGCTCAACATAGACGAATGTGGAGATCGTTTTATGTTGATGTGTCCAGGCCCCCCCCCCCCCCTTGCACCCTCACCCCTAACGTCGCGAAGGTCACGGGGCTGATAAGAATGATGAATGCATTTGGTACTATCTAAATTGTGCTACTATTGTACTATACATGTTCTTTAAATGTACTATACATTTACAATAAATGTACTATATGAATGTAGTATAGATGTGAGATAAATGTACTACCAGTCTGTTATAAATGTGCTAGAGATGTGCGATATATGTGCTATGAAAGTCATATAATATCCTATAAATCTAATATAAATAAACTAAAATGTGCTGTAACTGTTATCAATTTAATATAAATGTAATATTATAGGTGTTAAATCAGTGTTATATAAAACGTACAATAGAAAAAACTGTAAATGCACTATAAAATAACTCTAAATGTTTAATATAAACGTACTATAAAATGTACTATAAACCAACTATAAACGTGTTGCAGACGTTCTCCCAATGTAATGCCCCAAAAAGCACCGAGGCCCACCCGTGTCACGTTTCCTGTTTCCCATTAACGTCACAGTAGACCATCGCCCAGGTCGACCCGGCGGCCCCACAAATTGGGTCCTTTGTAACAAATTGGACGGAGTGGGCCGAGTGTTTACTTTAGGTGAGTATAGAGCGTACGCGAGGGGAGCTAAGCTAAATAAACTATGACGTCACATGGTGCCCGGCTGGAAGCTCAAACGAGGCACGGCAGGGTCTTTTAGACTCGAGGAACCTTAGAGGACATGATCTTTTAGACTTGAGGAACCATAAAAGACATGGTCTTTTAGACTTGATGAACTTAAAGGACATGGTCTTTTAGACTCGAGGAACCTTCAAGGAAATGGTCTTTTAGACTCGAGGAACCTTAAAGGACAGGGTCTTTTAGACTAGAGGAACATTATAAAGGACATGGTCTTTTAGACTCGAAGAACCTTAAAGGACATGGTCTTTTAGACTCGAGGAACCTTAAAGGACAGGGTCTTTTAGACTCGAGGAACCTTAAAGAATATGGTCGTTTAGACTTAAGGAACCTTAAAGGACATCGTCTTTTAGAGTACTTGAATTCGCGTTTCAGGATCTTCTAGACTTTTGGAATCTTGCCTGACATGATCTTTAAGACTTTTGGAATCTTGCCTGACATGATCTTTAAGACTTTTGTAATTTGCGCTTCAGGATCTTTTAGTATTTAGAACAATTGCTAGAAATGTTCTTGTAAACATGTACAATCTTAGAGGGAGTGATCTTGCAGATGTGTACAATCTTAGAAGTGATCTTGCAGATGTGTACAATCTTAGGAGTGATCTTGCAGGTGTGTACAATCTTAGAAGTGATCTTGCAGATGTGTACAATCTTAGAAGAAGGGATCTTGCAGGTGTGTACAATCTTAGCAGTGATCTTGCAGGTGTGTACAATCTTAGCAGTGATCTTGCAGGTGTGTACAATCTTAGAAGGAGTGATCTTGCAGATTTGTACAATCTTAGAAGGAGTGATCTTGCAGATTTGTACAATCTTAGAAGGAGTGATCTTGCAGGTGTGTACAATCCATCCGCCTGATCTCATTAAATGTCTGAGTCTTCAACAGACTTCAGGACTCTTGGAATCACACGGCAGAACACGAGGCCACGCTCCGAGAAGGTGACGTCACTCAGCTGATTCTCTGTAACCTGTTGTATAAACTCCTGCATATTCGACGGTATTAGTGTTCAAACACCAGAAATGATGCACACCAGAAATGATGCACACCAGAAATGATGAACAACAGAAATGATGCACACCTTTTATTTTACATGTCGGTGTGCAATTTTGCATCTGTTTGGTTCTTTCTCTTATTAGGCCCCAAGTTATGCACGGTGCAAACTTTGAGGTTGCTTCGGTTTTCTTGTCGAGTTATCTCCCATAAACCCAGTGATTATCTTATCTTTACAGACGCTCCTTCTATATAAAAGAATTATTTGAGTCCTACGTTCTGGGACCAACTTATTAGCAGGTGACAAACCGTTCACTATGACGGACTACGCAATTTCCAAGCCACCCTTGTTTCCCTAAAAAGTGTCTGGAACCCATTCCGGGCTGGGTGGACTCAGGGACACCCTAGACCCCGGCAACAAATCCCCGCCTTCGAACCCGTGATCGGAACTCAGGTGCGCCAGCCAAGCGCGTGCATGTCACTTGACCATCGTGATACCGACCCCATAATAATAATAGCTCCTGACGAACGTTAAAAAAAACACCTTAATATTTTACATGTTTTTAACCTTATCACAGAACTAAATATGTTTTGCACTTTTACTCTATATAGCAAATTAAAAAAAGTCTGGTTGTGTAAAATATTAATTTTCAAGCATACACTTATTTACACCCTTGAAAAATTTATTACTTTTTTATTATTTATTTTCTTTCTGCATGGATTCGATAGAAAAGGGATTAGACGCAATGGGTTGTATAGGGTATTTTGTGGACACGAGATTTGTTTTTCTTCCGCATGACAAACGAGGACAAGCCGAGGGTTCGAGTGGGGTGCTCAGGTAGAAGTGGTACAACGGTGATTGGAACGTGTCAATAAAACCAACTCAATAGCGAGACAGAAACGCCACACTTTCTATTGCAGTTCTTGCGTCGTCGGTCAGTCCGGGGAACATTGCACGTTGAGGAATCGATAATTGCATTGACATTCCCTGGTCAAATTTTACTTTTTAAAATTCTATGTGTCTAAAAGAAGGTGGGTGGGAGGCGGAGAAGGGGGTGCCAGTGAATATGTTTCAAGTGTAAATGAAATTCACTTTTTTCTATGAGAGATTATTTAGTTGTTCAGGGTGACGACAATCTTAACTCGGTCCATAAACACATCAGTTACTTCATTGAACGGGACATCACGGATATAAGACTTATAAGTTTGACATAACAATAATACAACTGATTATAAGGCTGATAAGAGGGATTATACAATTTTAAATAATTAGATTATGTATGGCATCTGTCCTTCTACGAAAGACGATAGATTTATCTTTATTATTTGCAGCTCTTGGTGTGGCTGATGAGACCAATCCTTTAGTGGCAGTCTCTTCTGCATTTTAAACACACGAATGTAGTTGGGCAGTATTGCCTGGCCTTTCTCCTCGCTCTTTTTTCAACTGCTTCTTCACTAGTTTGCTCCTCTGCTCTTAGTGATCCTTCTTTCACTATAGCCTTACATGTGGTCCTATCCTCAGCCTGGTTTTCCCAGTTTTGCATGTCAATGTTGGCCACTTTCATGTCTCTCCTGCATATGTCCGTGTATCTGAGACATGGCCGACCAACCGACATTTTCCCTGTTTCCAGCTCGCAGATTATATGACATCTAAAATTGATAATAAGACAATTAAGACTGATTATAAGACAGATAAGACTGATTATAAGACAGCTAAAACTGAAATTAAAGCAGTTAAAATTGATTATAATATTGATAAAACTCATTATAAGACAATTAAAAATAACATTGGCCTTAAACTTTATCTTTTCTTAAAGAATAGCCACCCACCCCGACTTCATTACCTCGAATTCTTGGCGTCCTACTTAATGACACCCAACATCTTGGCGCCCTACGTTATGACACCCAACATCTTGGCGCCCTACGTTATGACACCCCCATCATGGTGCCCTTCTTTATTGCACCCAACATCGTTGCGCCTTATTTTATGACAACCAACATTGTAGTACCCTACTTTATGACACCTAACATCGTGGCGCCCTACTTTATAACACCCAACATCTTGGCGCCCTACGTTATGACACCCAACATCTTGGCGCCCTACGTTATGACACCCCAATCATGGTGCCCTTCTTTATTACACCCAACATCGTTGCGCCTTATTTTATGACAACTAACATTGTGGTACCCTACTTTATGACACCTAGCATCGTGGCGCCCTACTCTATAACACCCAACATCTTGGCGCCCTACATTATGACACCCCCATCATGGTGCCCTTCTTTATTACACCCAACATCTTTGCGCCCTACTTTATGACACTCAACATCGTGGCTCCCTACTTTATGACACCCAACATCGTGGCGCCTTACTCTATGACACCCAACATCTTGGCGCCCTATTTAATAATACCACGCATGTGGCACCCTACATTTTGAGACCCTTCATAGTGGCGCACTAGAGCTGTATAATTATCGAAACGCCCCTGTGCGTAGCTTCTTGTATTTGAGCACATAGCCATCTCACATAGCTAAGTTACGTCCCTGTATTTAGCGGTTTATGTTTGAACATACAACCATCTAACATAGTTGCTTGTATTTGAGTATTCAAACATCTCACATAGCCAAGTTGAGCTATAAATGTCTTGACTACAACCCTCAGCCCGTCGTGGTTGCCACTGACTTGTCACAACAACCCTTTCCATTACCCACACCCACACCTCTCACATAACCCCACAGCTGAAAGTATCGAATCCCAGCTCCACGCCACCTCACACCCACCCCACGCTTCCCCTCCCACTTGTACACCGCGCTGTACCATTCACTGCATTATGCCACGTCTTTTGCGCCTATTTTGTAAGCTTCACCAATAAAGCGGCGTTGAAGCTCTTTGACATACAGATTCGCTTCTATTCATTTCAAGTTTAAAGATCTATTTGTTGCTGAATTTGAATTACCCATAACTCTATCGAACGTTTTTATTGATCAGGATTAATGTCCCCCTTATTTTGGGAGTTCACAAAACACGATGTTTTTCATTGGCGCTTTAATTGGTCTAAAGCCTAAAGATATAAGTGAAATGTTTTAACTGCAGTTCAGGGCAATGGGCAGGCAACTCTTCTCATTTATAATGTCTTCTGCTTGGACGTATCACGTGACGTCGTCGTTTGTAGCTGTCAGTATTCATTCACCAAGTTAGTGGTGCTACAACGCCTGGGACCGGTAATTGAGTTCCTCGGAGTTACAGTGGGCAGTTGAGTTCCTAATACCCAACAGATATCTGATTCTGTGACATCAAAGTTTAGTTTGATAGAGGTGATAGGTGTGAGGTGGACATCGTTTCTAGATGCATCCTGCCATCAGAGTGTTATTCTGGGAGTATGACGTCAGATGGAGGTGATGGTGTGTACACGACAAGGCTCCGGCAGTCAGCATGTGTCGTGACGTCAACCACGTGTGACGTCAATCAGGTGTGACGTCAATCAGGTGTCGTCAGTCTGACCAGCAAGGAGCTTTTTCTATAAACTAAAGACGTTACCACATCAGCGCCTGGTGGAGAAACAACAACAACAGCAACTACAACAGTAAAAACAACAACCGCAGCCGAGACGGTGGAGTGTAAGTAGCATCAGTTTATGGAAACTTGATCGTTAAATATGTGGAACAGCATCATTGTCAAATAATGGTAATCACGTTGCACATCTAAAGCAGCATAAAATTTACCAGAATTGAATTGTCAAAATAATCGCAATCATAACAACCAGGAACAGATAAAAACTGTTACAACTTGATGTGTAAGCGGTCAGTTTAGATTCCGACACGGTATTATTCGTTTTCAAATTANATATATATATATATATATATAAGGGCAACAGAAATTAACGATTAATTAATCGATTAATCTTTAAAAATTATAAATCGATTAAAAGTTGATTACATTTTTAAAAAAATATTTCTAACAATTCTTTTCCAATTGATTAATAATTAATATTTTTGTGACTTACATACATTGAAAAAGCAATATATATTTTTGTTTCAAATTTTGTCCTCAAAATCTACTTGCGATATTGTGAATGGATTCATTTTTATTTTAGGGATGACGTAAGTTTATATTTTAAAAGCAATTTTACTTAAACAATATGCTTGTAGTGAACAACCAGTGAAAACATACGAAAATAAACACCTCCAGTTATAAAGACGGGTAATTTCTACTATTCCAGAGGCAACTATGAAAGATAGACGGGTAACTACTAGTATCCAGGAGCAACTGTAAAAGATAGACGGGTAACTACTAGTAATCCAGGAGCAATTGTAGAGGATAGACGGGTAACTACTAGTAATCCAGGAGCAACTGTAAAAGATAGACGGGTAACTACTAGTAATCCAGGAGCAACTGTAAAAGATAGACGGATAACTACTAGTAATCCAGGAGCAACTGTGAAAGATAGACGGGTAACTACTAGTAATCCAGGAGCAACTGACTGTTACTATAACTGAGGAGTGGTCATCCTCTTAACTATAACAAGACTCGTAACTATGCAGAATAGAACTATAAGCCCAGGGTCTCACCACCTCGGGACCATGTCACACAACCCTACAGACCAAGGGTCTCGCCACCTCGGGACCATGTCACACAACCTTACAGACCAAGGGTCTCGCCACCTCGGGACCATGTCACACAACCCTACAGACCCAGGGTCACTTCGCCTCGGGACCTTTCCTCGCGGCATTCTCAAGTCCGCTAAATCCAGCCAGAAACCCAGAGTCGGCGCCACTGACCGGTTCACTGGGGACCAGGAACCTAATGTGGGTCACGCCGCCAGACCGACATCAGGTCGACGTGATGCTTTAGAAAACCAGCGGCGGATGCTCAAGGTCATGAGGTGGTCGGAGTCGGACATACCCACCGGGCATGTCGGTGCCCCACAGAGGATTAGGAAGTTGCCCGCCGTGGGGCCCCCTGCGGGGGTGGGTCACGCGAGGTCAGAGTTCAACCCCTACGACTTCTACACCAGGGTCAACACCAATCACGTGTTGATCAGTGAGATCAAGGACAAGAGGCTCATGTCCAAGACCTCTGACCCCGGGTTCAGGGGTCACGAGCTAAAATTAAGAACGGCGTTTTTCTCCAACGCAAAAACTGAGGAGAGACTCAAGGTAAGATATCTAGTCCCACATCATCACCAGTCCCACCTCATCCAATAGTCCCACATCATCACCAGTCCCACCTCATCAATAGTCCAACATCATCACCAGTCCCACCTCATCAATAGTCCCACATCTTCACCAGTCCCACCTCATCAACAGTCCCACATCATCACCAGTCCCACCTCATCAACAGTCCCACATCATCACCAGTCCCACCTCATCAATAGTCCCACATCATCACCAGTCCCACCTCATCAATAGTCCCACGTCATCACCAGTCCCACATCATCACCAATCCCACCTCATCTCTAATCCCACCTCATCACTAGTCCCACCTCATCACTAGTCCCACCTCATCTCTAATCCCACCTCATCAATAGTCACACCGCATCTCTAATCCCACCTCATCACTAGTCCCACCTCATCACTAGTCCCACCTCACCTCTAACCCCACCTCATCACTAGTCCCACCTCACCTCTAACCCCACCTCATCAATAGTCCCACCTCACCTCTAATCCCACCTCATCACTAGACCCACCTCATCACTAGACCCACCTCATCACTAGTCCCACCTCATCTCTAATCTTAAGTGCAGTCTTGAAGGACTTAGTAGTTAAAATTAGTTTAAGCGTTAGCTACTGAATAAATAACTTAATATTAACCAAACTTTCTATTAAAAAAATTTGGTAGCCCATATTAAAATACTTAAGATCATTAAAATTCTAATGTCCATTCCATCAGTGCGGGAGCCCCAAAATCCCCTTTTTTCTTAAACTTGTAAGATTTTATTCCCCATTCGTGACAAATAATGACAAATATATCCATTATTATGTAGATTCAAATAAACGGGCCCATTATGTCATTTTTAGCGCATTTTCGAGATGTCGAAATCGCTATTGCCCCCGTTTTGTCCGTCTGTCTGTCATCACCATGATCACAGGATCCATAAGTCCTAGACCCATGATGTATATATGTTTTTTGTATGTCCTGACCTGCCATTGGTGCATCAACACTCAGTTACTCGATCCGTTAAAAAACCCCGTTAAAACTACCAAAAAACTTTGCGAATCGAGAGTTAACACTGGCACAGGGAACGGCCGCCATTGCCGGAAGTCGAATAGAGCATTTTTCAAGCATTCAAGAGTGGTGCGAAGGCGTGCAAAAGAATTAGTTGTTTTTTTTAGTTGACGTCATTAGAATATGTGTAAAGGTTTAGAGACTTTTACGTCATCATTTGTGGTGACTTGTAGTTAGATTAAAGAGAAAATAAAAAATTTTAAAATGTAAATGTAAAGAAATGACTTTTAAATTTAAAAATGTCAGGTATATTCATTACACAAGAAAATTCATAAAAATATGTCTAAAATCTAAACACAATTACTGATAACTACATAATGCTGATATCTAACATAAGTACTGATACATAATACGAAAATGCGCTAACACGTCCTGAGTTCCAAAAGGGACCAGGCTTAACATGATTTTTTGTTTATATGAACTATATGAAAAATAAGTATATGCGTTAGCTACTGTGTAAATGTATGGATGTTAACCAAAATTTGTATACAAAAACTTGGTAGCCCATATTTAAATGCTATAAAGCACTTAACTTTTAATTTCCATTCCTTCGGGGCTGGGGGCCCCTTTTGTCTTTTTTCGTATATCTTTAAGATATTTTACCCATTCAATTTTTTTACGATATTGAGGAACATATCCACGATGAAACTGAATTAAAATGAACAAGTTTTTGAAATTGACATCTTGCACCGAATAGGCACAGGGCCACTTACTGTCGTTTTTCGTATGTTAGCTGTACAAGCATACAAATTATAATGTGAGCGTAAGATACTGGGAAAATTAATTAATCTTGCCCATCGTAGTATATAAAATCTCAAGAGTCTACATTTAATTACTACAGGGCACTGAAATCCTAATGTTCATTCATTCCGGGAAGGGGGCCCAAAATGATTTTTTTTAAAATTTACATTATTATTATTTTTTTACTGCATATTAATAATGTAATACCCCAATCAATTTTACAAGATATTAAAAAAATATGGCTTGAGTACAATGGCAATTAAAAAAATATATGATCACTCATTTTGGGTCCCTTTAAAAAGTTTTTTTTGGGTAAGCTTTTTAATAATTTATTTATTTATTTGTTTGCTAGGACACTTCCATGTAGGTTTCTGGCACATTTAAAAAAAAAAATATCACTCATTGGTTTCTTTGAATATACTAATTGTTTCCGAGATTGTTGTTTAGCACGGCGGGTCTGCTAGTTAATATATAACCATGTTATAATATGATGGTGCCGTGGTACAGAAAGCGTCCCGTGCTTTGCTACACTTACGATTAAATCCTTATGATGACCGTTTGACCACAGGAATGGACACAGGAGGCGTACAAGAACAAGATGATGCAGATGTTTGTACGGGACCCTGACGGACTCGGTCGTATGATGCAGTCTTCAATGTCAAGGGCGGTAAGCCGCAAGACGTCTACAATAGATCAATTTCCGGAAATAAACATTTCAAGGTCAGTTTACATCATTTAAAATCGTTATTTTATTCATTCAAACCTCTCATAACAAGATTTTCGCATAACGAGAAAAATTTTTATGAACAAAGTTTGACCCTTAACAAGCGAAGATTCGCATAACGAGTGACGCAGAAAGGGAAACTCCCTTTTTCCCGGAAATCCACTATTGATCCGGCACTTCCGCATTGTTATATTATTCTGTGTTAAGCGCTCTGTCTGTTAGCGTATTGTTTTCGTGTGTGGTCAACAGTTTTTACATAATTTTTATTTAGACAGTATTCGTAATTTTTTTATGTGCAAAATCTAATAAACTAAATTATCTTTGAAAAAAAAACACAAGACGACAATGACAAGAGATAATAAAACAACAACGGTTAAAATGAAACGAATAAACTTTGGAAAGCGAGAACAATGTGGCTAATCTTGCGCGCAACTACAATCGGCCAACATCAACGATCTGCACTATTCTCAAGAACAATTAAGGAGATGGATGTCTCAAATAGAGTGCCAAGAATGTCTAATAAACGGTTCTAACATAATATGTTTGTCAAATTTTTTAGCGTCAGCTAAAACAAATGTCTTTGGACAGTTTACTAGTTAAAAAGGAATCATTATTTTTTTCATAATTTCATATTTTTGTCTACGTCTTTTGTTTCAAATCTAAATTATATTCTAGTTGTTTCACTCTCTAACAATTCATTAGTAATTTTATTTAAATAAATGTTCATAACGTTTTTTTTTGTTTTTTAAAAAATTTTTTTTTTCGGCATGGAACGAACTATTGTATTTTACATTGATTTGTATGGGAAAGATTGTTTCGAATAACGAGTCTTTTGCTTAAGGAGTAAGACTCTGGAAGAAATTAATCTCGTTTTGAGAGGTTTGACTGTATTATATTATTACTAGATGCCCGCGGCGTAGCATACGCTGCAGATTTTGCACATAGATAGTGCATAGAAAGTATGGGGGGGGAGTGAACAGACACAAACAAACATCACGTAGAAATCAGAACAACGCGAAGGAACCTCGGGGGCGGGAATAACTGCGACGCATTGTTGATCTGGAAATATGTGCATTGTGGATAGCCACTTGCCACCTCGCACCATCCTAGCTTGAAAACCATGAACTAATTGGCTGAACCTGACAAAGGACGTTCGACAAGCTTATTCCCACTCGTCTTGTGCTTGTTATGGTGATCGATAAGATTGTGGGAAATGAACGGGCACGAACACAAACATTTTAAAATAAAATAAAAAATTAATGTTTTAGCTGGGGGTTGAACCTGCGACCTCCGCGTGCTAGGCGAATGTTATAACCATTACACTACGACATACTTGATACTTTGCTGTTCTGAAAGAAAACAGTAATTGACTTCAATTCAACGAAATTTTGAATGTTTACTATCTTTGTTTGCAATCTGATTGTTCGGTGGGGTCAGAGGTCAGACAGCTTTCTACGTCTTGTCCGGCATGTTTGTACTATTTAGAGAATTATATATATAGATTATTTATTATTATCATTATTATTATTAATTTATTATTATCATTAATTTAATTCTAAAGGAGAGGGTAATATTTAAAACTGAATCTCTCTGTGCACCCCTTATCAGACACGGCCGGTATCTTAAAAAAAATCTTTCTTACCAATAATGCCAATAACATTAAAAATGTCATTAACTGTTTGGAATGGCTACAAGTTATAATTTGGAACTTTTACCTTTCTTTGACCAGGCGAAGTTCACAGACCAATAGGCCAGTCAGACGAGGGTCAGTGTTCTGGGTACCACCAACTTACGACCATCTCACAGACTTTGAGGTAAGGCGGTCACTGGGTTAGGAGGTCACGGGGTTAGGGGGGGAATGGGTTAGGTTTAGGAGTCCAATAGGTTAGGTTTAGGAGGTCACTTGATTAGGTTTAGGAGGTCACTTCGTTAGGTTTAGTTGGTCAATTGGTTAGGAGGTCTCTGGGTTGGGTTTAGGAGGTCACTGGGTTAGGTTTAGGAGGTCACCGGGTTAGGTTTAAGAGGTCACTTGGTTAGGTGTAGTTGGTCAATTGGTTAGGAGGTCTCTGGGTTGGGTTTAGGAGGTCACTGGATTAGGAAGTAATCCCCTAGGCTGCGCGACTGCGTGCAAAACAGCTAGTTGACCGACACCGTGCAGCACTTTAGAGTTATGGCGTGGCACATTTTGTAAAATTTTGCACAAAAAATATATACTGTGCAAGCTTGCACTCTATTTTTTTTTTGCTTTGCACACGGGCCAACGAACCTAGGAGGTCACTGGGTTAGGTTTAGGGTTAGATTTCTGTGTATCTACACATCACGATCATCTCACAGAGGTCGAGGAAAAGGTGGTCCATGGGTACCCTTCTATCCGATATAGATTCATGAACGTCAGTAAATGCGAAGTCTGCGTAGTTAAACGCCTTTGGCCGGCTATGTCATGTACAGATTAGTCTTAATGTTTATGGTCTTCACGATTTTCTTCTGTTTAAGAAGTCTGTCAAACTACAGCGATCCGTGGCTACTTCGCGGATTCACTGCTTCGCGGGTTTTTAAAATATAGTAGCAGTGTCCGAAGTGGTGAACCAGGAAATGTCTCGGCCATCCACAGAGACTTAAAATACAGTCACAGGCCGTGCGGTAAAAGTAAAAGGCATCGTCACTTTCATCGTCATCATTTGAACTGCACAAAATATTCATCACTATCATCACGTGATATATAACTACGCGTACTTCGCGATACCGTAACTGTAAACTTATCTAACGATTTCGTATCGCTTAGCAGTTGGTGTCTCGATTAAGCGAATTTTCACCTATTTCGGGAATCTCCGAGTCCCATTATCCGCGAAAAGCGATGGTTCACTGTATTCAGTTGGAGTTCTTAGTAGTGTATCGTCATTAACTAACTTTCTAGCGTCTGCTTCCTCAACTCAGTGATTTGAAAAGTAAGACTAAAGATTAACCAAACAATATTTAAAAAGGGGTCGGTTGAAGGTGATACAGTGATGTGAGCATGAATTCAGGCTGGATAGAAAAAAAGGTGATTGAACAAGTTATGAGTTAGCCAGTGGCGTCACTAGGGGGTGCGGTGGGGGCGGGCCGCCCCGGATGACACCATGAGCTACCGCCCAGGGTGACAACAACCGTAGTGACGCCTCTGGAGTGAGCTGAAAAAGACGCAACAATACAACGAATGTATCGGCAAAGCGCCTTCTTAGAGTTAAAGCCACTTGAATTCTTCCTCAATTCGGCTATGCCCATGGCTATGGTTTTTATAGCAGTGTTTTTTCTATCCCATTTCAATAATATAATTGACCAATAATGTTTAAGCTTTTATCTACACCATAATTCTGAAAGTTTTAAATGACTCACTATTGTGGATAGCATTGAAGACATTCAACAATTTGCTTTCCATCCCCCAGTTTTAACAGAATATTTGAATCATCCAAGTACACTTTAGTAACTATATTTACATTATTTCAACTGTAACAAGGTTGTAACAGTACTTTGAACCGCCATGACACATCCCTTCTCAGTATGTCACACTATTCAGTGCGGTACATTACGGACCAGACTTCCACAGTAATGTTTCAGTAGGTCACACCATTCAGTGAGGTACAGTACAGGACACCTCCCATCTCAGTAGGTCACACCATTCAGTGAGGTACAGTACAGGACACCTCCCATCTCAGTAGGTCACACCATTCAGTGAGGTACAGTACGGGACACATCCCATCTCAGTAGGTCACACCATTCAGTCGGGTACAGTACGGGACACATCCCATCTCAGTAGGTCACAACATTCAGTCGGGTACAGTACGGGACACATCCCATCTCAGTAGGTCACACCATTCAGTGAGGTACAGTACGGGACCCATCCCATCTCAGTAGGTCACACCATTCAGTGAGGTACAGTACGGGACACCTCCCATCTCAGTAGGTCAAACCATTCAGTGAGGTACAGTACGAACCAGACTTCCACAGTAATGTTTACACAAGAGATGATGAGTTGCAGACGCCATATAAAATAGATTGCGATCTGGGGAAATCCGATTTGAAATGAATGATTGTATTACGTCATTGTTTAGCTCCGTCACTGATCTAATATCAAACGATTGGCTGAATGTAATTTCTTTATTTTCTAGGGTAAAGATCTCCATCCGGGCCATAGCCTTAAAAATCTCATGGATTTAGTTCATGTTTTTCAAGGGTTCAAGTTTTACACAGAAAAATTATTTTATACAAGAAAAAATATAATTTGATGATAGAATGCATTCAGCAAAATTTTGTACATTTTAAATATCATAGATTTAATTGAACAATGACATAACGATGGAAATAGATAAAGATAAATTATTGAAACATACAAATTACTTCACACAGACTACTCCCTCCGCTTCTAATAGCTGAATTACCCATAATCCATGGATATGTCTAAAACTGTTTTTTTTTCAATTTTAATTATGCATTTATACCCTGGTCTTAGCGAGGTACGTGCTTAATAATTTTGATTCTTTTGAAAACAAAAATATAAGTTTAATTACAAACCGATATACGTCAATATTTTTTTACCACTGGATTGATCATCTGTACGAATCAGTTGTTGCAATTTCTTCTTTCAAAATCTGCCTTCTATAGGACAGACTGTACACAAATGTAGAGGTTTTTAATGCCCTTTTTGTTTTGTTTCCTTTAAAATGTTATATTTGCTTGTTTATGTGTTGTTAAATTTTTAACGTAAAATTTATTTTAAAAAAAAAATAAATAAAATAATGATAATAACACACAACCTAAATTGGGTATTAGAGCAAAGGTGTTGATCACGGCAATGTGCTTTACATAAAAGAATGATAACACTGGATCACTAGGAAAGAAGTTACTCTTCTTCGCGGAGATGACATAACATAACGCTAGGGTAACTGCTCGCCATCTTTGCACTATCCAAAACTGATCGATTAATTTTCTACTGTTCATGTAAGATTTGAGAACTCGACCCAAAAGAGAATCAATATTCAATATACTGTTCATGGGCCATAAATAAATAACTGAACACTCAAGGGCAGTGGTGGACAACCTTTTTGACGCAGCGTGCCCAAAATTCAACCAAAACCCATTTATTTATCGCAAAATTCCATCACTTCAAGGAAACCTGAAAATGGGGGGAGGGGGGGATGACTTACGTGGTTTGATTAAGGAATATTTCAGTAACGTCCTGGTGGATTCGCTCTGTGGGTTCGCCATCAGTTCCCATGGGTCTCTCAATTTCACTTCTGAAAAACACTTCGAAGGTTTTACGTCATGTTAATAGCATTACTATTTTAAAAGTATTTTAGAAACGCTATTTGATGGTTTCCAAAAAACTTATAAAGGAAATTTTTGGCTAAACTTTTGGTCGTATGAAGTTAAAAACAACTCCACTAATCGGACTCAAATTAGCGTAGAATTAACGAACTTCTGTTGAGATTTGTCCTCACAGAATACCCGGATCTTTCTAATAATAGAGCTCCGCCATTAAACGACAATGCCTATTCACATCCTAATAAACCATATGAATGACAGTACGGTACACACATGCTACGTTTATTGTCAGAGAAAATGTTTTTCAATTAATCTTGAAAGTAACGTTTTAAGAAATGGGACTTTAAAGCAGTCTTGAAGGCCTTAGTAGTTGGAATACTGCGGATGTGTTAGAGTAGAAAATGCCGTTGTTTGGCGGCACAAACAAAGAGAAAGACCTTAGTAACAGGCTCAGTGTCCTGTGTCTAAACATTTTAACGGTGTTGACCACGATGGCATTTTGGATATTGCAGTTACGGGAATTCTATATGAAACCAATACCCATGATAGAGTCCACATGGAAAATAGACTCATAAAACCATTTGGTACGTTGGCTCCATATGGAATTAATCAAATCAACAATTTTACCTGACTGAAAAATCATTTTCCCGTTGTGGTTTTCACTGTTACTTTAGATACTTCAACTTCCTCTTTTTTCCTATATTCTGTGTCCTTGTTTGTTTTTGTTTTTCTTTTCTTTTTATCACATAATATGTTTTAAGGTATATTTAAGTAATTATTTATGTTATTGTACCGATGAAGGCATGAGCCGAAACGTTTACTATTATTAGTATTAGTTCATAAATAAAGCTTAAATTTATTGTCTTCTTACACAAATAGTTTGTGTAATTTGTTTTTTAGTAACAGAAAGAATACGTTTGTCTTCTGTACATCGTAGCAGACTGAGAGAAGTCCAGTAGGATAGGAAGGGGATGAATCAGAAAAATAGTTATGACTGAGAACGTTTCTTCGTATAGTAAACGTAGCGCGTACCGCACTGTTATTTATGTTGTTGTTTATTAAATGCATTAATACTCATATGTATGTTATCATTTTTATGTGAAGCGAAAGTAGCCCAGTTTCTTGCTGGGGTACAGCGCTACCTACAATCTCCAATTTATTATTATTATTATTATTATTATTATTATTGTAGTTAAATTTATTCAGCACGTGCCGTATAACATTGTTTTATAATTTTGCCCCATTCCCCAGAGAAGACAGAAGCGCGAGATGAGGAATTTCCGGTGGTACGGCCTGGTCATTCGCTGCCTGTGTGGACTCCTGATGGACATGAAGAAGCTCAGCGTCAGCAAGACGCAGCAGTCGGCGCACTCGGAGTTCCTGTACATCATAGCAGGACCGAAAACCCATGCCGGGCAAGAGGGCCAAGGGACGGAATCCCAGTATTTGTTATTTGACAAGTCGTGGTTCAACAGAAACAGGGCGGTGAGTGACGTCATCATTGGAGAAATAACACAATAAAGAGAACAATAATATAAATAAAATGCACTATAAATATAATATTTAAATGATAAAGTTTTACTTCTGTGATTCAATGAATATATATATATATATAT
>MUZC01000065.1:1241060-1279517 GCA_002072015.1 Radix auricularia
ACAAAAAAAAAAAAACAAAAAAAACACACATATGAATGAAAAATAAATATGAAAAATTACGACTTATATTAAGTCTTGTCAGATAAGGAGAAAATCAAAGATGATTCGAAGGGACACAACAAAGAAAAGACTTGAAACATTGTGTGTTTATTGAACTACTTTTCTTGGTATAGCATGAAGCAGCACTGAAACACTTGACATTTGCTGTCAACTTGCGCATTGTCCTGTTTTATTTACGACGTTAAACTTTAGAAGGTTAAGTAATTATTTTTTCATCTCCTACCCCCGCCCCAACAAACCCAGTGGTCAAGGATGCCGGAATGGGCCCAGGCAGTCATGCAGCTGCCACCAGACGAGAGGACTCCGGATCAGATCCACCATCTCAAGCAGCTGCTGATGAACATGAAGAGCTTCAGGGAAAACTTGACGGATGAGATGAGGGACAAGATGTGCCAGGTGGTCCGATACACAAAGTAAGTAGGTCAAGTGTTCAATGACGGTCCATGTGTGTGACATGTAAGTAGGTCAAGTGTTCAATGACGGTCCATGTGTGTGACATTTAAGTCGGTCAAGTGTTCAATGACGGTCCATGTGTGTGACATGTAAGTTGGTCAAGTGTTCAATGACGGTCCATGTGTGTGACATGTAAGTAGGTCAAGTGTTCAATGACGGTCCATGTGTGTGACATTTAAGTTGGTCAAGTGTTCAATGACGGTCCATGTGTGTGACATGTAAGTTGGTCAAGTGTTCTATGACGGTCCATGTGAGTGACATTTAAGTAGGTCAAGTGTTCAATGACGGTCCATGTGTGTGACATTTAAGTAGGTCAAGTGTTCTATGACGGTCCATGTGAGTGACATTTAAGTAGGTCAAGTGTTCAATGACGGTCCATGTGTGTGACATTTAAGTAGGTCAAGTGTTCAATGACAGTCCATGTGTGTAACATGTAAGTTGGTCAAGTGTTCTATGACGGTCCATGTGAGTGACATTTAAGTAGGTCAAGTGTTCAATGACGGCCCATGTGTGTGACATTTAAGTAGGTCAAGTGTTCAATGATGGTCCATGTGTGTAACATATAAGTAGGTCAAGTGTTCAATGACGGTCCATGTGTGTGACATTTAAGTAGGTCAAATGTTCAATGACGATCCATGTGTGTGACATGTAAGTAGGTCAAGTGTTCTATGACGGTCCATGTGTGTGACATTTAAGTAGGTCAAGTGTTCAATGGCGGTCTATGTGTGACATTTAAGTAGGTCAAATGTTCAATGACGGTCAATGTGTGTAACATATAAGTCACACTACCGTTTGTAATAGATGCAATAACTAGTCCTGAACTGTCACACTACCGTTTGTAATGATCAATGAGATGCCCTGAACTGTCACACTACCGTTTGTAATAGGTGCAATAACTAGTCCTGAACTGTCACACTACCGTGTGTAATAGGTGCAATAAGATGTCCTGAACTGTCACACTACCGCTTGAAATGGTTGCAAAAAGACGCCCTGAATTGTCACACTACCGTTTGTATTAGGTGCAATAACTAGTCCTGAACTGTCACACTACCGTTTGTAATGGGTGCAATATCTAGTCCTGAACTGTCACACTACCGTTTGTAATGGGTGAAATAACTAGTACTGAACTGTCACACTACCGTTTGTAATGGGTGCAATAAGATGCCCTGAACTGTCACACTAACGTTTTTAAAGGGTGCAATAACTAGTCCTGAACTGTCACACTACCGTTTGTAATAGGTGCAATAACTAGTCCTGAACTGTCACACTACCGTTTGTAATATGTGCAATAACTAGACCTGAACTGTCACACTACTGTTTGTAATATGTGCAATAACTAGACTTGAACTGTCACACTACCGTTTGTAATGGGTGCAATATCTAGTCCTGAACTGTCACACTACCGTTTATAATATGTGCAATAACTAGACCTGAACTGTCACACTACCGCTTGTAATGGGTGCAATAACTAGTCCTGAACTGTCACACTACCGTTTGTAATGGGTGCAATAACTAGACCTGAACTGTCACACTACCGTTTGTAATGGGTGCAATAACTAGTCCTGAACTGTCACACTACCGTTTGTAATGGGTGCAATATCTAGTACTGAACTGTCACACTACCGTTTGTAATGGGTGCAATATCTAGTCCTGAACTGTCACACTACCGTTTGTAATGGGTGCAATAACTTGTCCTGAGCTTTCACACTACCGTTTGTAATGGGTGTAATAACTAGTCCTGAACTGTCACACTACCGTTTGTAATGGGTGCAATATCTAGTCCTGAACTGTCACACTACCGTTTGTAATGGGTGCAATAACTAGTACTGAACTGTCACACTACCGTTTGTAATTGTGCAATAAGATGCCCTGAACTGTCACACTACCGTTTGTAATGGGTGCAATAACTAGTACTGAACTGTCACACTACCGTTTGTAATTGTGCAATAAGATGCCCTGAACGCCGGCGTATCATGAAACTATGCAAGAAATTTGTTCATATCTACGCACAGTTTTTGTAACGGAGTAGCAACATATCAAAACTCAATACGCGAATACTTGCCCAAAAAGTCCCCTCAAAATGACTGAGGGATCTTCTCTATTCTAACACTCTATCACTTTCGTCTAGAGTTTAGTGTTTAATGTCTCAGTACTGATACATTACGTAACTCTCCTAATAAGCTCACTCACATCTCTTCTGTGTATTCTGTATATATTCAGTATCTATTCTGTATCTATTCAGTATCTATTTTGTATCTATTCAGTAGCTATTCTGTATCTATTCAGTATCTATTTTGTATCTATTCAGTAGCTATTCTGTATCTATTCAGTAGCTATTCTGTATCTATTCAGTATCTATGCTGTATCTATTCAGTATCTACTCAGTATCTATTCTGTATCTATTCAGTATCTTATCTGTATCTATTCAGATAATATTCAGTATCTATTCTGTATCTACTCAGTCTCTATTCTGTATCTATTCAGATAATATTCAGTATCTATTCTGTATCTATTCAGATTCTATTCTGTATCTATTCAGTACCTATTACGTATGTATTCTGTATCTATTAAGTATCTATTCAGCATCTATTCTGTATCTATTCAGAATCTATTCAGTATCTATTCTGTATCTATTCAGAATCTATTCTGTATCTTTTCAGTATCTATTCTGTACAAGTAAAAGTTGTCTCGTTTTTCTGTTGCGTTGAAAGTGCGGAGGACGCTAGTAGTACGCGAGATGATTTAACCAAGGGAGACAACAAATAATATTTTGAGGAGAAATCTACAAGCTCTGATATTATGCCCCTTTCAAAGCAATTTAAAAAGAAAAATTCGATATTTTTTCAGTAACGTAAAGCATTCACAGCATTAAAAAAGATATTAAATTACAAAAATTTATTGAACTAATTTACTGCTAGAAGGGGCTTAGTTTTATTATAGCAGTTTTTAAACGAAATAGTATTTGAAAATGACATTAGTATAACTTTGAAATTGATATGTTAAAATCTTTGAAAAGAGCCCACACCCTGCCCCCTCCCCCCCAAAAAAATAATTAAAATTAAATAAAATTTTAAAAAATTATGGCAGAAAATGACACATACACATATAGGCAATATAAAGCCAAAGTCACTGGCTCCGTTAAGCTGAGGGTGGTATAAAAACAGTCCATATCAGTTAAAACAGAAAGGTATCATTTTGGTTTTGAGATTAACAGAGCGTTTGATGTTCCTCGGTGTAAAATATTATATGACGTCATTGTTTGAGCTTATATTTTAATTTTCAAAAAGGGAACGACGTAAAAAGAGGATTTTGAGGATTTATAATTATAGAATACTTTGTGTACATTTCAGGAAGTTTAATATCTCGTATTTATCAAACAAGGATAAGTTACCCGGGCTTTTGAATACAAATAAAAGACGAGATTATCTGTTTAATGACTATTCATTTCATCAAGTTTTTGTTACTGGGATTGTTGTGTAGAGCAGTGCTTCCCTAAACATTTTAGTATGGCGGACCGGTAGGAGTTTATCCATTGCTCCAGGGACCGGTGTACTACGCTACCTGTACTGACGTGGTAGCCAAATGTAATTTATTTTATTTTATTTTTTTCATTTTTTTGTACTTGTTGTAGAAAAATTGACATATGCTATAGGGTGAGTTTAAATGGTTACAAATGGAGGATTGTAATTAGATTTCTTTTCGCCTTTCTTGATAACTCCTGCCCAGCGGTGACGGATAGCCCACGGACCGGCGCCTGTCCACGGACCACCACTTTTAGTAGCGCCGATTTAGATTAGCCTGTAACAAAGCGCATTACCATTGAGACCACATGTACGTTACAATCAGTGGTGTAGCTAGGAATTTGTAAAGGTCCGGTTAGGGGTATACTCTTTGGGGCGGTAGTGTAATTTTTAATGTAAAAAAATTTCAGACACTAATTTGGGGGCCCTGTGGAGGGCCGGGAGGACTTTCGAATGTTGTTCCCTCTCGCCCGCCATTAGCTACGCCACTGGTTACCATTATTAGTCATAATGCAGCACCAAGCTAAACTGTAGTAGTGCTCTGATAAAGTCAGGTAACAGTCATTTAACTAAAGTATTCTATGACTGACACTTGAATTTTAAAAAAAGAACCCATTAGTATTAAAAGTTGTATTCTTCTAAAGCAAAAAAAAATTAAGTCGGCTCCAAAGTTTTAAATCGTTTTAAAAGCCTATTTATTGCATGCGTTCATAATGGATTTTTTTCAAATTTCTTTCAAAAGGTCTTCCCTAAAAGATTTACTCTACAAAATTCGAATGAATTCATGAACGAGGATAATTTTCCACGTAATTGGCCTGTCGGCTAGAGCTAATTTCGGTTGTTTATTTTGCGCTGGTGCACAATGGTGTGCAATGGTGTGCAATGCTAATGCGTGCAGCACTAATGATTAGCATTATGAAAAATGCTGACATTTCTGATCAACGATGTCAGTGGATGATGGCTATTCGTAAATTGACGCTAAATAGAAGCTAACTTTGCGATAAGTGAATACCTTCTGTCTTTATGTTAAATTGTAGTGATTCTCAAAGTTTTTTTTTTAGTGGGGCAGGAATTTTTCCTTTGCGCTGGTCCCGGGAGCATAGTATTAAATTTTCCATGAATGGACGTGGTAAGCGATATGAGCCGCTATAGCCCTAAAACGTAAGAATGTCTTCCGTTAGTTATGTGCTACATGTCATCAAATACCTGTCTTCTCTTGCTTTCTCTGGTCTTTGTGGCAGTAGGAAGCAACTTCTTTACATCAACTATGTTCTTCATCGCCAACGAGTGGAACTGTTAATTGTTTTCTAAAAATTCTGCTTGACAATACAAGATGTCAAATGTTGGGCCTCATTATTTATAAATCCTTTACATTAACTCGTAGTATCTGCTTGAGCCCTTGCTGAAAAAACTTTAGAGCAATGTTTAACACATTTCCGCATAAGCTAGTGGGCTGAAATTTTGCAGGCACACTCGTGCTGATGATATAAATGAGGTATCAAAATTTCACATCGATCAAATGTACTGTAATTAAATTGTTGAATTTTTAGATTATTTTATTTATCTCTATGTATCATGTTAATTTTTGAGATAGAGTGTCGTGGTGCACATTGTATTATAATAAACATTCTAATAGTTATGTCTTGTTTATATATGATTAACAGCAAAAAACTTGTTTCTCTACGAGTTTTTTAAATTTTTATATTTATTAAATCCTTTATATTAACTCGTGGTGTCTGCTTGAGCCCTTGCCGAATTTTTTTCTCTCGATTTTTAGCTCACTTCCTCGTAAGCTAGCCAGCTGAAATTTTGCAGGCAGTCTCGAGGCGTTGATAAAAATAATGTATCAAAATTCCAGATCGATCGAATGTACTGTAATTAAATTATTGAATTTAGTTTATTTTATTTATCTCAATGTATCATGTTAATTTTTGAGATAGTGTTGTGGTGCGTATTATGTTCAACTATCTTTTCGATCGCGCCATAATGTGCGCATTACATTGACGATACTTTAAAAAAATATATTCACGATAGGTGCGCATTATATTAAACATAATTTACGAGATATAGCTAGAATTTTGTAGCTTCAGATTGTTTTGACCTGCGTATTATAATGGATATTCTTATACTTATGTATCTATGTATCGTATGTAAAGGATTTATAGTAAAAAAAACTTGTTTTTTTAAAGATTTTTAAATATTAAACCATTAAATTAACTTGTGGTGTCTTCTTAAGCCCTTGATCGCTTTCTTGCCGAAAAAACTTTGGATCGATTTTAAACTTACTTCCTTGTAAGCTAGCGAACTGAAATTTGTAGTGAGACTCAAGCCGATGATAAAAATGATGCATTAAAATTTCAAATCGATCGAAAGTACTGTAATTAAATTATTAAATTTTTAGCTCATTTTCTTTATCTCTATGTATCGTGTTAAATTTGGAGATATAGTGTCGTGGTGCGGATTATATTGAACAACCTTTCCTGTCGCACAATAAGGTACGCATTATATTGACAATACTTTTAGAAAATGTCTTCACGATCGGTGCGAAATTATATTAAACATGTTTTACGAGACATAAATAGAATTTTTGTGTTTTCGGATTGTCTTGGGCTGCGTATTATATTGAACATCCTTATAGTTATGTCTCGTATATAAAGAATGTATAGTAAAAACTTGATTTTTTATCATCAAGGATTAAATAAATAATTATAATAATACTAGCAATTTACTTTCGCTTTGATGCGGTAAATTAGGATTTTAGTTATTGAAAAATGCGTCTTTTTTATATAGCTAATTTTGAGAAAAAAAACTATATCTAGGCAATCGTCCTCATAGTGAGAAAGGATTTAATATTTTTTGCCTCTTACCATCACGGGAGTGTATTCAACAACTTCTCTTAGTTTCAAGCTTCTATCTACACGGAAGCTTGGAGAGTTAGTGTTGATTTAGTTTTATATAGCCCATTTTAGGGGAAAAAAGGTTTTGGGCCCCCGGCCACCAATGAGAGGAATTTTTTTAAAAAATCATATAATTACTTTCCTTATTACAATCGCTGGGTGTTACTAAACAACTACAGAAGGCTTTATACTTTTACCTACACAGGAAATGGGAGAAGCAGTAATATTCAGTTTTTAATAGCTCATTTAATAGAAAACTACATTGGGGCCTCCGGCATGCATGAAGTGATAATTTAAATATATATTTACCTGTTACCATCGAAGAAGTTTACTCAACAACTTCCCAAAGTTTAGAGTTCTACATACTCGGCACAAAGAACAAATAGTGATTTTCATTTTTTACAGATAAAGATAAGTAGTTTTTGGGCCCCCAGCCCCACGTAATTTGGAATTTTAAATTTCGTTTTTGTCGTAAGAGGGTATTCAATGACTTCCCATATTTCCATGCTCCTACCTACACGGGAAGTTGGAGAATTAGTGATGAGTGAGTGCATTAAAAACTATATTTGGACCCCAGGCCCCCAGTAAGGTATATTTTAAATATGTCTTCACCTCCTACCATCGTGGAAGTGTATTTAAGAATCCCAAAGTTGCACGTCTTTACCTATTCGGGAAATAAGAGAATTATAGATTTTCAATTTTTATAGAGCTCATATAAGAGAAAAAAACGTTTTTGGGCCCCGCCCCCATGAGTGTGTATTTCAAAATTCATTTACTACAAATTTCATCGTGAGAAGGTACTCAACAACTTCCCAAAATTGCATGCTCCTACCCATAGAAAATTGGAGAATTAGTGATGAGTCCACTTTTAATATTATAAAAACTATATTTGGGCCCACGGCCCCACATGAGAGGGAGTTTTTTTTGTGTGCCAATTTTCGTCGGGAGCGTGTACTCAAAAGATTGCCAAAGTTTCATGCTCCTACCTACACGGGAAATAGGAAAATTGGTGATTTTCAAATTTTATTTAGCCAATATAAGGAAAAAATGTTTTGGGCCCCCTGCCCCACATGAGCGAGATTTTTAAAATTATTTTTCGCCAATTTTTGTCGTGAGAAGGAACCCAACAACTTCCCAAAATTTCATGCTCCTACATACACGGAAAATAAGAGAATTAGTAATGAGTCGGTTTATAATATAAGAAAAACTATATTTGGACCCCCCGGCACCCCATGAGAGGGAGTTAAAAACATTATTTTTCCAATTTTCGTCGGAAGCGTGTACTAAAAAAATTTCAAAGTTTCATGCTTCTACCTATACTGGAAATAGGATAATTAGTGATTTTCAATTTTTAAATAGCTCTTATCAGGATAAAAACGTTTTGGGGACCACGGCCCTCGTGAGTGGGAAATTTAACTATTTTTTTCAAATTATCGTCGAGAGGAGCACGTACTTTACAAATTTCCAAAGTTGCATGCTTCTACCTACACGGGAAATAGGAAAATTGTTGATTTTTTTTATATAGCCAACATAAGGAAAAAAAATGTTTTTGGGCCCCCAGCCCTACATAAGCGAGAATTGTAAATTTCTTTTTCGCCAATAATCGTCGTGAGAGGGTACCCAACAACTTCTCAAAATGTCATGCTCCTACCTACACGGGAAGTTGGAGAATTAGTGATGAGTCGGTTTTTAATATAAGAAAAACTATAATTGGGCCTCCTGGTCCACCATGAGAGGGAACTTAAACATTCTTTTTCAACAATTTTTGTCGGGAGCGTGTACTCAAAAAATTTCCAAAGTTTCATGCTCCTACCTACACGGGAAATATGAGAACTAGTGATTTTCAATTTTTATAAAGCTTATGTCGGGAAAAAAACGTTTTTGGGGCCCCGGCCCCCATGAGTGGGAAATTTAACTTTTTTTCATCCAATTATTGTCCAGAGCACGTACTTATTTTTTTTTCAAAGTTTCATGATTCTACCTACACGGGAAATAGGAAAATTGTAGATTTTTAATTTTTATAAAACCCATCTATTAAAGAAAATGTTTTTGGGCACCCGGCCCCACATGAGCGAGATTTTTAAACTCCTTTTGGCCAATTTTCGTCGTGAGAGTCTACCCAACAACTTCCCAAAGTTTCATATTTCTACCTACACGGGAAGTTGGAGAATTAGTGATGAATCAGCGAGTGAGTCAGTCAGTCAAGACTTTCCCTTTATTAGTATAGATGATCATCTCTATGGTGATGTGAGTAATTATGCTGATTTTGTTTCTACGTCCAAGTTACCATTGTTATGAATGACTAGAAATAGGGAAATAGCTAATGTGAGAGCCGAGAGACATGATGTTATTTGATTTCGATTTAGCATTAGTTGACAAGTACACCAGTGCTGCCAGCGACAATTTTGGGAAAACCTAGACAACACGCCAAAAAAACCTAGATCCGAAAGAACAAACCTAGACATGCTAAAAATAGACACAATGACGTCACAAAGCTATTCCTCCCTCCGCCTCATATATTTTAAAAACGCCTTATTTCTTATTTGAAATTGAACATTACATGTCTCAAATAATTTTATTTTATTGGCATTCAAGTGTGTTTTTAGAGTGTGGCTGCGCTCTAATATCGCAACATGCGTGAAGCCATTTAAAACATCCTTAAATAGTTTGGAATCGAATATTTAAGTGAGATTTCAATTAAAGTTTCGTATTTTCGAAGTGACGTCACAGTTCTTAAACACATCCACCCCCTTATCAAACATCTCACAAAAGTGTAACACCCCCCCCCCCCGTTATTAGCATGTTCTACATAACTATTTGTAAAATATACATACATCCGCATTTTTTCATTACAGTAGAAGTCCGCTAATCCGGCACGTTCGGGACCGGCTCGGTGCCGGACTATCGAAAATTCCGGTCTATCGGGCGGTGCCCCTTCTTTTTAGTGTAGGCTTTGCCGTAAAACAAAGGTACAGATACAGTATGCATATACAACAACGTTTATTTTACATTTCATATAATGTATGTACACGTACTGTGAAACATACGAAACTGACTTTGTTTAATAAACAGTTTCAAAGGGTACGTCTGTCACCACAGATGTACTGTATTAAAGTAGAGAGTACTGAGACAGAGTTTACTGCGATGTGAAAGGACACAAAACAGAAACAACAACACACACAAAAAATAGCGATCACGCTTCGTGATTCATTAACTGTGATGCACTGCACCTGTGTTACTGTATTTGTTGTGACAGCTGAGAATAGTCGGCCGCTAATTGTTTCCGAACAATACCGATCGCTTCCGGATGATCCCGAACTACCTCGAAAACTCCCGAATAGTTCTAAAGCGTTTTTATTTGCTTAAAAAACACTTTTGGAGAAAACCAAAATGTTTAAATTATATATTACAGACGCTCCTTTTACACAGAAGATAACTGAGTCCTACATTCATTAATTTTTAAGTCTTGTCTTGTATTTTTATTTTAACTTTAAATTTTGTTTTTCCTCATTTGATCAGGGAACCCATTCCAATTCCGAATTCCGGACGGAAAGAATGATAATTTGTGTGTGTTTGTTGATGCATATGGAATAGGAAAAGGGTTTTTATAACTATGTCCATCTGTGGTATTAGATTATCTTGTAGTCCATACTTAATACAGTGTATACTGGAGAGAATATTCTCTCAATGCAGTCATAATAAAATGTTAGAGCTGTTTAAGTCTCATAAATTTGAATATTTTCGCTCACTCAAATTGTTTTATCTTGTGCAAGAATTTTTTAAATTGCGCCACTTCTCGAAAACAGCAGCATAGTGTCATGAGCCATAGATATAACAATGTAACATTAAAGAGCGGCTAAAATACTGAACCCACCAAATGCTTATTTTTATTCTTAAAAAAATGAAATATTTATTATTTTAATTGCACATATTTAAATATTTTGGTACTCTCAAAATGTACTTTTATTATTTAAAATTAAAATCCCTAGACAAGTTAAAAAAAAACAAACTATATCTAGGTTGAAAAAACTAGCGCTGGCAGCACTGAAGTACACCAATCATGGTAATTAATTTTCATTTGTATCCTTTCGGAAGGGATCGAAGCTAAGTGGCGTGCCACTTACAATAAAGACCAATGATCATACCTTCATCGAAAATTGTGTAAAAGTTAAAGATAGAAATGGATTAACATAAATATATTAATTTCATAGTTTCCGTAAATATAAGCATATGCAATTTTTAAAAAATAAATTTTTATTTGAATATTTTGTTTGTGAGCAAAGTTTACGTTGTTGAAATAATATTTTTTTTGTCACACAAGTTAATAATGATATTTTTCACAGATTTGTAAATTAAATTTCAAATGAGTTCAAAAAGAATTAAAAATTCTTATCATGTCACCTAAATTTTCTCAAGAACGACGCAATCGATAAAATATATTAGTACCAGTGCCTTGTCGTGCAGAGATTACGGGCAAATTAATCGTTATGCACATCAGATGTGTACAATCAAAATTTAGATTAAGATAAGTCTACTGTGTTCTTTCTCACTGACACAATATTGTGCATGTTTCTACACCCATGTGGTTGAAATTGTAATAACTGTATTATTTTTGAATATTTGGAAACAAATGATGTCATCCAACAATTTTGAAAAGAAAAATCTTACGCCTCGACTGCTACTTGTTCATTTACTATGTCATGTCGTACTGAACTATGTTGATGCTACTTGTCCATTTACTATGTCATGTCGTACTGAAATATGTTGATGCTACTTGTTCATTTACTATGCCATGTTGTACTGAACTATGTTGATGCTACTTGTTCATTTACTATATCATGTTGTACTGAACTATGTTGATGTTACTTGTTCATTTACTATGTCATGTTGTACTGAACTATGTTGATGCTACTTGTTCATTTACTATGTCATGTTGTACTGAACTATGTTGACTATGACAATCATCGTTTTTATTTAAACGTTTTTTTCTCATAATTTGACAGTATTTTAATAAATGTCTATTCTGACTTAGGAGTAGGTTTTAATAAACCAAAAAAATAAGACTTAAAATGTAATGAAAAAAGTTCTTGGGACTTTATTAAAATTAGGGCTGTAAACGATTAATTTAAATTTGATCGCTGATTTTTGAAAATTTAACGATTAATTAATGGTTATTTTCGATTAAAGCCAAAAATTAAAATTTAAGTCCTCATAAGTATCACTTATTAAACGTTCTTATTGAAAATCTAAATAGCACTGTAATGTCTCCCTTACATGTTATCTTTTATCCAACTACGCAAAAGGCAAGTGTTTGACATTATTTGGCTCAAGAGATGAGTGGGTCTAATTGACAATATAACCAGCCGAGCTAAACAATCATTCACATGGAATTGAGGTAACTGGTATGCACAAAAAGAACTTGGCAATGAATGACTTTATCGGATATTGATGTTCATTAAGTTTCCACCATTGTAAAGGGTTAATAGATTCAGGAACTTTCATCTCCATTTTGTAACGCAGTAATTCATCAGAAGAGCTTTCGTCTTTTTCTGTCTCTGAATCAGACACCATGACTGCCATTAGCTTAATACGCTTTTTCATTTCTTTTGATAAGTAGGCAAAGTGTTAGCATCATTGTAGGCAAACTTTATCAACACTTTTAACATTACAATCAGTCAGTAGTAAAAAACCAAAATATTCGTGAATCGCCAGGAAGTTTATTATTTATCGGCCGCTATTTATTATTATTTTAAAAAAAAAAAACATTTTGCCTTCCAATAATTGTTAAATCAATGGGTCGATTAAACGTTCAAATTTTTAACGATTAATCAATAAATTAATTGTTGATTTCCGCAGCCCTATTAAAAAAGTAACACAGTAACTATTTTTAATACACATGTAAAGTTTTAAAAGTTCAACAACTGCCACTAATGGGTCATATGAGTCTGCTTGTTTTGGCAAGTTTATGACGTCATTGCTCGACTTAGGACCAGGGTTGCCAGATTGGCCTTTTTAAGGCCAAATTTTTGAAATTTGGCCTTTTTTCAGGTGGTTTGGCTTCAAAAAATTTTTTTGGCCATTTGGCCTTTTTTTGGCCTTTTTTAAAATTTTTACTTTTTATTTATTTTTTTTTTAAATTTTTTTTTCCAGTCCTAGTATACAGGGTATTGTCATTACGGTTTAGAATCGTAGTCGGCATAAAAAAAATGGAATAGTAATTCTAGCAATCGAAAGTACAATAGTGAATTGGAGAAGACTTTTGTGTGGCTTAAAAAGGCTTCTGATACAACGGAGGAGGCCTACTGTAAAATTTGCCACTGCAACATTATACCAAAGCTTAGTAATATTTCAAGTCACGAAAAGACGGAGAAACATAAGTAAAGGATGCCATCACCTAGCCAGGCTAAACTTACAGTAGTGAAGGCGTCCAGACTAACGGATGATAACGTTAAGTTGACAGAATTGCAAATAGCTGTAGGCATAACCTGCTATTGCTCAATACGTTCAATAGATCATATGAGTGAAATAATGAAAGCACATGGACAAGGGAGTACGATAGGATAAATAAAGTTACACAGGACAAAATGCGCATGTCTAATGAAGAATGTCATCTCACCTGCTCTGAAGAGGGATCTTGTTAATGATTTGAAAAACAAGAAATATGCAATAATAATAGATAAGTCTACAGACATTTCTATACAAAAGAATTTGTGTATTTTGGTTCGTTTCTGGAGCGATAGATCAAATCAAAGTGCCAACTGTTTTCTAAGCTTAATTCCAGTACACAAAGTAACATGGGGAAATTTATTTAATTTGATTATCGAGGAAATTAGAAGTTGTGACCAAAGTCTCACAAATTGTATTGGTTTTGGCATCGGATGGAGCTGCTAACATGATTGGTTGTAATAATTTTGTATGGTCGAGATTAAAAAATGTAGCTCCTAACTGCCTACAACTGAAATGTACCTGCCATTCGCTTGCACTTGAACTTGAACTATCCCTAACCCGACGCTGGGTCGTTGGGGCACCATTTTGAGCTGCGCACTAACTCATGCCAAGTGTCACGGTTCTGAGCTGTCTTCTGGGAATCGCTAAATGAAAGGCCGGTCCACTCTTTGATGTTGTCCTCCCAACTCTTCCTTGGTCTGCCTCTTTTCCGTCTTCCCTGGACTGAGCCTTGCAATATCGTCTTTGAGAGACCTCCAGATCTTGACACGTGTCCGTACCATCGTAGTTTCCTCTTTTTAATTGAGGTGAGAAGGTCCTCGTAAGGGCCAATGACAGCACTTATTTTGTCGCGGACCGCTTTATTCTTGATGTGCGCCGTGTAGGAGATGTTTAATACCTTTCGAAAACATCTCATCTCAAGCGCACTAATTCTGTTTTGGAGGTCTGCGGTGAGCGTCCAAGCCTCACAACCATAGAGGAAGACTGACATCGCCAGAGAGCGCATTAGTCGAATCTTTGATCTCAGGGAGAGCTCCTTGCTTTGCCAGATGTTTTTCAGTTTGCTTAGTGCTGCAGTTGTTTGGGCCGTTCTGGCAAGAATTTCTGGTTTTGAGCCTTCATCGGATATTACAGCCCCTAGATATTTGAAGGTAGGGACCTCCTCGAGTTTTTGACCGTTTATCCGTATTTCACTTGTGAAATTCTTATTTGCCATGACCTTGGTCTTTTCTGCATTAATTTCCATGCCATAGGCCTTCGACGTCTTCTCTAGCTTTGCAAGGAATTCTTTTAGTTCGTCCTCGCTGCCAGCTAGGCCGTCTATGTCATCGGCGAAGCGTAAGTTAGTTATGATCCTTCCTCCGATGCTGACCGTTCCGACATGGTCTTCGAGCACATCAGTCATAATTCTTTCTAGGAAGAGGTTGAAGAGGATGGGGGAGAGTAAACACCCTTGTCTAACACCAACAGTGGTCTTGAACCAATCTCCCAGCTTGCTGTTGTAGAGTACTGCGCTGGATGCTCTGTTGTATAGGTTCTTGATCACAGTAATGAGGTTGGCGTTAATATTGTACTTGTGCATGGTTGCCCACAGTGCTGCATGCCACACTCTGTCAAACGCCTTTTTGAAGTCTATGAAGACATGAAAGAGGTCCCTCTGGTGTTGCAGATGTTTTTCACAGAGCACTCGCAAGTTGAAGATCTGCTCTGTTGTGCTCCTTCCTGCTCTGAAGCCTGCTTGTTCTTCTGCAATGATCTGCTCTGCTTGTGGTTTTAGTCTGTTTAGTATTACCATGAGCATGACTTTGCTGGGGTGACTGATCAGGCTAATTGTGCGGTAGTTCTGACACAATTGTAGATTACCCTTCTTTGGGAGCGTTATAACCAGCGCTGTGTGTTCAAAATGCAAAAAGTTAGACACCTTTCTAATATGAAATCACAAAGCTTTACCCCCCCCCGTTCCATAAAAGAGGTATTTTCTATTTAAAAATGATCATGTTTTAAACGACTTTGTCATTTAAGTAGGTATATAGTGTAATATTGCTCACTGGTAGCGTCACACGCGCGAAGCCATGTAGAACGACATTAAGTGGAGCTTTTATTCAGAGTTGTGCATTTTGATGTGACGTTACAATTCTCAAACAACCTTATCCCCTCGTCACAAATGTGTCACCCCCTCCCGCCCCTACGTGCGTGACGTCATTTTTGTTGACATTTTTCATATCACATAAGTTTGGCCTTTTTTTGGCCTTTTTTGGCAGTCAATTTGGCTTTTTACCCAAATTACAATCTGGCAACCCTGCTTAGGACAGTGCTACACGGTATGGTGAATGAACACGGATACTGGCCTTGTCAATCGTCTTAATAATGCCCGTTGTTGGATAACCAGCTTAACATTTGTAGAGTGGCGGAAATTGAATATGAGCAATGTTCGGCCTATTCATGATATTCTTCACTCACGTGAATACAAAAGGTTGCAAGAGAGGTTGTAATTCTGAAATTTATTTAAATTCCTCACCCACTGCTAGCTGCTAACATCAGCAATTTGTTTAAATATAGTCTGATATTTTCATTTGAATATTTTGTTTGTTTACACCTGCAGGTGGCAGGATACAAAAGCTGGTGTAGGAAATCCTAAATGTTTTATTGATAAAATATAGTCGATTTCAAAATTCAAAACTATTTAGAATAAACATTTAAAAAAAACAACAACACGAAGTAATACTTATTGGAATTAATATATCATTTTTCATTTGAAGTCATTATTGTCGGAAAATTGACACACTTAATGGTTAGTATTATTGATGAAAATGGAAGATTATCATATTTTTTTCCTTAACTTCCTTGAAAATTTCTGTGGACCGGAAGCTGATGGTCCGTGGACCGACACTGGTCCACGGGCCACCACTTTGATTAACACGGGTGCAGAGTACATGTAAAGATCGCAGAACTGTGAAACAATGAGTTTGATTAAAGTGAGTAAAAATAATAAAGCAAAGAATTCCCTCTCACAGGTGTGACAAAGGTCGTGTTGTGCTGCGCCAAGGTCACGTGGGATTCGACTTCTACTTCATCTTCTCCGGCTCCGTCTTCATCCAGATTGACGTGTACAACGAGAAGAACGACACGACGTTTACCAACGTGGAGAACGTCCTGAAGTCTGGCGAGGGCTTCGGTGTAAGTCACGTGATCGTTGTCTGATTCACACGGCAGCCGTTCACAGTTCTCGGTCAAAGGTCTTGGTCAAGTAGTCAAAGGTCTAGGTCAAATAGTCAAAGGTCTTTTTCAAATAGTCAAAGGTCTAGGTCAAATAGTCAAAGGTCTTGGTCAAATAGTCAAAGGTCTTTTTCAAATAGTCAAAGGTCTAGGTCAAATAGTCAAAGGTCTAGGTCAAATAGTCAAAGGTCTAGGTCAAATAGTCAAAGGTCTAGGTCAAATAGTCAAAGGTCTTAGTCAAATAGTCAAAGGTCTAGGTCAAATAGTCAAAGGTCTAGGTCAAATAGTCAAAGGTCTTAGTCAAATAGTCAAAGTTCTTGTTCAAAGGTCTTGGACAAATAGTCAAAGTTCTTGTTCAAAGTTCTTTGTCAAATAGTAAAATTTCTTGGTCAAAGGTCTTTGTCAAATAGTCAAAGTTCATGTTTAAAGATCTTGGTCAAATAGTCAAAGTTCTTGGTCAAATAGTAAAAGTACTTGTTCAAAGGTCTTGGTAAAAGTCTTGGTCAAATAGTCAGAGTTCTTGGAAAAATAATAAAAGTTCTTGTTCAAAGTTCTTGCTCCAATAGTTAAAGTTCTTGTTCAAATTTCTGGATCATATAATAAAAGTTCTTGTTCAAAGTTCTTGCTCCAATAGTTAAAGTTCTTGTTCAAATTTCTGGATCAAATAATAAAAGTTCTTGTTCAAAGGTCTTGGTAGAAGACCTTAGTCAAATAGTCAGAGTTTTTGGTCAAATGGCCAACGTTTTTGATTAAATGGTCACAGTTCTTGGTCAAATGATCAAAGGTCTTGGTCAAAGTTCTTGGTCAAATGATCAAAGGTCTTGGTCAAAGTTCTTGGTCAAATGGTCAACGTTCTCGTTCAAAGTTTTTGATCGAATGATCTGTGCTCTTGGTCTAATGGTCATCGCTCTTGATCCAATGTTCCAAATTCTTGGTCCAATGGTCAACGTTCATGGTCAAATGGTAAAAGTTCTTGGTCAAATGTTCAAATTTATTGGTTAAATGGTTACAGCACTTGGTAAAATGGCCAAATATCTTGGTCTGTCTATCACTATACAAGAATTTATTTTAAATGGACTCCACTTTATGTTGACACATTAACTGATTCCATCATAGACGATAAACTGACCCCGAACTTTTATTGACCGCTGCCAGGAAATTGCTCTTCTTGGGGACGGCAGGCGGACAGCGTCGGTTATTTGTAAGGAGCCAACCGAACTGTGTCAGATAGACAAGATGACCTTTCTCGACCTGTGTCCGGTATTATTCAATCAGCAGCTGCAGGACAAAATCGATTTTGCCAGGTGAGATTAAGTTTGCCAGGTACGATTTAGTTTGTCAGATAAGATTAAATTACCCAGGTAAGATTAAGTTTTCCCAGTAAGATTAAGTTTGCCAGTTAAGATTAAGTTTGCTAGTTAAGATTAAGTATGCCAGGTAAGATTAAGTATGCCAGGTAAGATTAGATTAGCCAGGTAAGATTATGTTAACCAGTTCAGATTAAGTTTGCCAGGTAATTTTAAGTTCTATCTGGGTATTCATCGCTCCAATGCCGGCTGTTAGTTTTTTCTCGGCTTTCCGATTGTTGATGGAATTTTTATTTATTTTTCATGGGCGTCATCTTGTGGGAGAAATGTATGATTATGATTATATGTTAGATAGGACACACAATTTATCATAGTTGTCTACCAAAATTTTCATCTTCACACATGCTACGCTAACAACCAATCGCTTTGAATAAAACCGAAGAAACATTCCCTCACGTCCAAAGATACTCACAGTAAAAAAAAATGTTCGCATGTTTTCAGGCAGTTCCCGCTGTTTCAGTTCTGGGACCAGGAGTTGTTGCGGCGGCTGTGTTTCTTGTCCCAGGTCCTGGACGTGCCGCATTCCACTGTGGTCGAGGTCAACTGGGCAACTACAAACTACGCTTACTTTGTCATGAACGTAAGTAAATTCATTGTTACTTGTCGGTCAACCGGAAACTGAAGACTAAGCTTCGTTTGTGTTTGGACTCATTAGCTTCACACAGGGGAAGGGGGAAGGGGGGAGTTTTAAGTAATCGTCTCTTAAATTATCGTCTTTTGGGGGGGTGGGTGGGTCAGAATTAACCCTTGTGACGCCACTCACTCACGGGATCTAGAGTGTACCTGTGGTCTCTTCTTCAGGGGAGGCTATCCATGCTTAAAGAGTTTGACGTCACTGACATCGTTGAGAAATCCTCGCAGACGCGAGGCGACACGCATGTGTCGTCGAGGAAGGTCACGGAAGGTCAAAAAAGAAAATCCAAGTTCACCAAATTTGCCCACGTTGGAATGCTGCAGCAAGGTCAATGTTCAGTGAGTAATGGGAACGTAGTGGGAACGTAGTGTCCGCCCAGTTGGACGTCATAATTTTTTTTTTATCACACACCTTAGCCTTACGTCTGACATTGAGCCATCAGAGTAAAAGTGTGACGCCATCACTGGATTCATCAGCTACCAGTACAAATTAAAAATAGCGAAGCTAAACACATTTTAGAACATATCGAGAATCTTAATCTTAATTTAAAAAGTAAAATAAAAATTTTACCCCCCCCCCCCTCAAAAAAGAAAAAAAAAAAGAAAGAAAAACAACAACAACAACCAACAAACAACAACTTACTACATTGCAAAAGGAGAAAAAATATGTTAGTGACACAGCTCGTAACTTGGGAAAAGTTAAACTCTCAGATAGACTTAAAGATAAAAACACCTTTCTTATTCAATATGCAAGAACAAACACATACAAGTTTTCTTTCTTTCCGTCCGGTATTCGGGCGAGGAATGGGTTGCCTGAAGAAACCAGGAAATCCAACACTTTATCATCATTTAAAATTCTTGTGAGAATACAGGAATGAACACACACCATAGAAATACGTAGGACGCAATAATCAATCTTCTGTACAGAAGGAGCGTCTGTAACATATAAGATAAGGTAATTAAGATCCGAACCTCCAGTGATGGCGTACATTAAATTAAAAATCTGAGATCTAAAGTTCATCTAAAACTAAATCTTCATTGCTAAGTCGATAGATGTCATGCAAACATTTTAGGTATGAGCCTGACTAAACTTCGCAAAACAATATTATTATTTTTTTCGTCCGAACGGACTCATGACATCACCCCATCATAATATCTACATCGCAAAACCCGATCTTAGCAGTTGCGAATGCCCTTATACCGATACATATGGGAATCGGATTGAGGGGGACCCAGTTTTTGCGGGGATAAGGAATTAATGAGGATATTAAGACAGATGTGGCCTATGAAAGCCCGTGGCAGACTGCGACCGCATCGGTTGAATTGGCCTAAGACCGGCCCTGATCATCGTTATAACTTTAATATCCCATGCTACACAATCACCCCCCCCTATATTATCTTACTCTCCACCACCACCAATTTTCCAACAAACAATTATTCCCCCCCCCCCAAATCATACTGTCACCTTTCCTCATATAATACCATAAAACCTGACCTAAGCCATTCTCTTACTACATTCACGTCATGGGGTCACGACCTCTCGTCAACCTTCCACTGTGACCGCCTCTCCTGACATCTAGTCTCCGCCTCTGATTCCACGTGACAAACCTCTCCAGGAACTCGCCGTGCTGTCCATTGAGCCGCCCAAAGACCTGACCCGCATAATTCTGGTCAGTGAAGGGGTCAAGCTGTTCAGAGTTGCTGTCCGAACTTTCCTCAGGATATCGCCCAGGAAGTCCGTTGAGGAGTATCTGAAAAAAGTGTACCAGTCCCCAACGTAAGTAGGTCATCTGAAGAAAGTGTACCAGTCCCCAACGTAAGTAGGTCATCTGAATGAAGTGTACTAGTCTCCAACGTAAGTAGGTTATCTGAAGAAAGTGTAAAGTCCCCAACGTAAGTAGGTCATCTGAAGAAAGTGTACCAGTCCCCAACGTAAGTAGGTCATCTGAATAAAGTGTACCAGTCCCCAACGTAAGTAGGTTATCTGAATAAAGTGTACCAGTCCCCAACGTAAGTAGGTCATCTGAATAAAGTGTACCAGTCCCCAACGTAAGTAGGTCATCTGAAGAAAGTGTACAAGTCCCCAACGTAAGTAGGTTATCAGATGAAAGTGTATAGCTCCCAAATGTAAGTAGGTCTTCAGATGAAAGTATACAACTCCCAAACGTAAGTAGGTCATCAGATGAAAGTATTCAACTCCCAAACGTAAGTAGGTCATCAGATTAAAGTATACAACTCCCAAACGTAAGTAGGTCATCAGATGAAAGTATACAGCTCCCAAACATAAGTAGGTCATCAGATGAAATTATTCAACTCCCTAACGTAAGTAGGTCATCAGATGAAAAAGTATAAGTCCCCAAAGGAAGTAGGTCATCGGATTGAAGTGCTCAAGTTTACAAGGTAAGTAAGTAGGGATACCCGAAGAAAAAGTTAACATCCCCAACATAAGTTTGCGGATGGTTTCATATCATAGTTTGTTTCATATCATAGTTTGTGTCATATCATAGTTTGTTTCATATCATAGTTTGTTTCATATAATAGTTTGTGTCATATCAAAATTTTTTTCATGTCATAGTTTTTGTCATATCATAGTTTTTTTCATATCATAGTTTGTGTCATATCATAGTTTGTTTCATATCATAGTTTGTTTCATATCATAGTTTGTTTCATATCATAGTTTGTGTCATATCGTAGTTTGTGTCATATCATAGTTTGTGTCATATCATAGTTTGTTTCATATCATAGTTTGTTTCATATCATATTTTGTTTCATATCATAGTTTGTGTCATATCATAGTTTGTGTCATATAATTGTTTTAGTCATATCACTGTTTGTTTCATATCATAGTTTGTATCATATCATAGTTTGTGTCATATCATAGTTTGTGTCATATCATAGTTTGTTTCATATCATATTTTGTTTCATATCATAGTTTGTGTCATATCATATTTTGTTTCATATCATATTTTGTTTCATATCATAGTTTGTTTCATATCATATTTGGTTTCATATCATAGTTTGTGTCATATCATAGTTTGTTTCATATCATAGTTTGTGTCATATCATATTTTGTTTCATATCATATTTTGTTTCATATCATAGTTTGTTTCATATCATATTTTGTTTCATATCATAGTTTGTGTCATATCATAGTTTGTTTCATATCATAGTTTGTGTCATATCATAGTTTGTGTCATATCATAGTTTGTGTCATATCATAGTTTGTGTCATATCATAGTTTGTGTCATATCATAGTTTGTTTCATATCATAATTTGTTTCATATCATAGTTTGTGTCATATCATAGTTTGTGTCTTCTTATAGTTTGTGTCATATCATAGTTTGTATCATATCATAGTTAGTTTCATATCATAGTTTGTGTCATAACATAGTTTCATATCATAGTTTGTGTCATATTATAGTTTGTGTCATATCATAGTTTGTGTCATATCATAGTTTGTGTCATATCATAGTTTGTGTCATATCATAGTTTGTGTCACATCATAGTTTGTGTCATATCATAGTTTGTGTCATATCATAGTTTGTGTCATATCATAGTTTGTGTCATATCATAGTTTGTGTCATATCATAGTTAGTTTCATTTCATAGTTTGTGTCATATCATAGATTGTGTCATATCATTGTTTGTTTCATATCACAGTTTGTGTCATATCATAGTTAGTTTCATATCATAGTTTGTGTCATATCTTAGTTTGTGTCATATCATAGTTTGTGTCATATCTTAGTTTGTGTCATATCATAGTTTGTGTCATATCATTGTTTGTTTCATATCATAGTTTGTGTCATAACTTAGTTTGTGTCATATCATAGTTTGTGTCATATCATAGTTTGTGTCATATCATTGTTTGTTTCATATCATAGTTTGTGTCATAACTTAGTTTGTGTCATAACTTAGTTTGTGTCATATCATTGTTTGTTTCATATCATAGTTTGTGTCATATCATAGTTTGTGTCATATCATAGTTTGTTCCATATCATGGTTTGTTTCATATCATATTTTGTTTCATATATTTTGTTTCATATCATATTTTGCTTCATATCATATTTTGTTTTGTATCATATTTTGTTTCCTATCATATTTTGTTTCATATCATATTTTGTTTCATATCATATTCTGTTTCATATCATATTTTGTTTCATATCATATTTTGTTTCATATCCTCATGTGTGTCATATAATAGTTCGTGTCATATAATAGTTCGTGTCACCACATAAACGTCAATTCTTACCCCCACTCCCCCCATCAATCTTAACGTATCAAACTCTTCTACCGACTTACCTTCCATTCCCGTGGCAGGTTCCCATCAGACGAGGAACTTTGTTCCATGTACCTCAAGGACAAGAGCTGGGCCCAGTTTAAGAGGAACATCATCAACACACATCAGCTGGAGAGGAACGGTGACGTCATCGCCTCCATCCCGGCCACACTGAAAGGGTCGACCGGATGGGCCAAGTGGCCAGGATATGCTGTCATCCCAAAGGTCAATAAGGTGAGAGGTCAGGGTAGGCTCTCAGCCAAAAGGTCAATAAGGTGAGAGGTCAGGGTACGCTCTCAGCCAAAAAGGTCAATAAGGTGAGAGGTCAGGGTACGCTCTCAGCCAAAAAGGTCAATAAGGTGAGTGGTCAGGGTACGCTCTCAGCCAAAAAGGTCAATAAGGTGAGAGGTCAGGGTACGCTCTCAGCCAAAAGGTCAATAAGGCACAATATTATAACTAGAGACTGAAGTTCTGAAAAGCCTTCCCCGCCCCCACTTGCACAATAACTTTGTCATTAAAAGAAGATCAGGTAGAAACATCATCGTTTATGATAACATAGTCTTGAGATTTCATACCGATAAATTGACATTAGGATTTGGCCCTTAAAAAATTTTTTAAAAAAGGAACATGGATAGGAATAAGAAATTGAAATACTAAAGGTAAATAGCCTGAGCTTTAAGTGGTGTTTCTTCTTTTTTCTTTTTGAAGAAGGATTTTTTTTTACTATCTGTTTGACTTACAAATCTATTCTCTTTGACTTACAAATCTATTCTGTTTGACTTACAAATCTATTCTGTTTGACTTACAAATCTTTTCCACTTACAAATCTATTCCACTTACAAATCTATTCCACTTACAAATCTATTCTGTTTGACTTACAAATCTATTCTGTTTGACTTACAAATCTATTCTGTTTGACTTACAAATCTATTCTGTTTGACTTACAAATCTATTATGTTTGACTTACAAATCTATTCTGTTTGACTTACTAATTTATTATGTTTGACTTACAAATCTATTCTGCTTTACTTACAAGTCTATTCTGTTTGACTTAAAAATCTATTCTTTTTGACTTACCAATCTATTCTGTTTGACATACAAATCTATTCTGTTTGACCTACTAATCTATTCCACTTACAAATCTATTATGTTTGACTTACAAATCTATTCCACTTACAAATCTATTCCACTTACAAATCTATTCTGTTAGACTTACAAATCCATTCTGTTTGACTTACAAATCTACTCTGTTTGACTAACAAATCTATTCGACTTACAAATATATTCTTTTTGACTTACAAATCTATTCGACTTACAAATCTATTCTGTTTGACTTACCAATCTATTCTGTTTGACTTACACATCTAATCTGTTTGACTCACAAATCTATTCGACTTACAATCTATTCTTTTTGACTTACCAATCTATTCTGTTTGACATACACATCTATTCTGTTTGACTTACCAATCTATTCGGTTTGACTTACAAATCTATTCTGTTTGACTCACAAATCTATTCTGTTTGACTTACCAATCTATTCTGTTTGACTTACAAATCTATTCTGTTTGACTTACTAATCTTTTCGGTTTGTCTTACAAATCTATTCTGTTTGACTCACAAATCTATTATGTTTGACTTACAAATCTATTCCACTTACAAATCTATTCTGTTTGACTCACAAATCTATTATGTTTGACTTACAAATCTATTCCACTTACAAATCTATTCTGTATGACTTACAAATTTATTCTGTTTGACTTCCTCCAGTCACAACAAGAAGTGTCATCCAGCTCTGAGGACGAAGGAGATGAGAACTACGACGGAGACTCGGAACCGGAACCCGATGGTGACCTCAAAGATGGAGATGAGATTGACCATAAGGCCAAAGGGGCAGTGAGGGGAGAGTTCCTGGGTCCCATGGAATCAGACGAGAAGGAACTGACGTTGACCAATGACCGGACACTGACCATGCCGCCGCCCCATACAGAAACAGTAATGACGTGGAGGAAAAATCTGGCCAGCGAGGACAGTTTCAAAGTGTGCCATTATGTGTTTGGGTCTTAAGTCAACCGGCTCGACCGCGATTAACACACAATGACGCGTTCGAAGTTTTGATAAAGTATCTCTTAAGAGTAATTTATTGATGAAAACAAAATACAATAATACAAAAATACAATACACTTGAACGTTTATTTGCAAAACCTAAAGCTTTCTTTAGTTTTATTGAAAAAAAAATGATGAATTTTATCTTTGGCTTGTAAATGTAACTTTTTACTTTTAGAAATGCCGCAAACATGAAATGAAAAGAATAATATCAGAAATGTCGAGCTCTAAATGTAAAGTGCAGAGCCGGTGGAGTTCAAAATCAGTTCTGCTCATATATTTTTTTCTTATTTTCGTTATTGTTGTGTAGAGGATAATTTTTTTAACGAATGGCAAATCCATCGCGATCGTCTCCAGAGAATCTCCTGATCTATCAGCTATCTGCCTTGCCCACTGCCAAGACTCCAGGCTATTGATCTGTCAGACCACCAGTGAATCTCGTGAATACCACTCAGGCTGCTATAAGTAATGGACTGAATTCTCTTCAGGTTCACGGCCATTGTCTCGTCTCCCTTCAGCAGCACCGGCTTCACCATGACACAGGAGATCCTAAGCTTCAAATCGCTCTTAAAGTATTCCGATTACCCAGACGTTCTGGAGTTATTGGTAGGCTGTCCTTGCCTTACCTCCCTTGATCTGGCACCAGCTTCCGCACCGCCTGGTTTATCTACAGTGTTATCCACCTTCCTGGAGTGTTTAAAAATTATTTTTTTTACTTCTATCATGACGGATTTTGTTCATCGACAAAGGACCACTCTCATCATATTAGTCATGTGCGGAGGTATCAACGTGTGTCCTCTGGTGGCTTATAAGCCGTATTTTTGCGAGACGCTTTCTGTAAGTGACAAAGACTTATGAAGTATGCCATCAAAATATTCACCATTTCGCCATTTCCCCCTTTTTTCATGTGTTTTCCCTGGAAATTTCAACATTTTTTATTTATTTTTAAATAATAAATAAAGAAATAAATAATTCAGACTTATAACTTTGTTTATCATGCTTCAATCTTTTATTTGAATTTTTCATGGCTCAAAAATATATTTTTGTAAATGTGCTACAAATTGTGAAAGTTGTAAATTTGTAGGTTGTTCCACTATTTCAATAAACGTGAAAGCGTTTTCAATAATAAAAATACATCTGGTTTTGTTGACTATGTAGCAAACTCAGTTATAAAAATTATTTAAATACATTCAAATTTACACGACATTTTAAATTCAAACTTATTTTAATTTGCCAGTAGAAAAAAAAAACCAAACCAAACTTTTTGTCCCACCGATCTCTTGGTCCAACCCACCACATGGCCCCCCACCCACCACCTGGTCCCACCCAATCCCTGGTCCCCCCATCCCCTCGTCCCACCCACCACCTGGTCCCACCCAATCCCTGGTCCCCCCATCCCCTCGTCCAACCCACCTCTCGTCCCACACGGGCATATGTTTATCATGTATCTGAAACACGCTGTTAGAGATGGGCGCCGCCAAGGTTTACATGCCCCGAGAAAGTTCTAATGAAAACATTAGAACCCCCTACGACCACGATGTCATGGGACACACACACACAAACACACAACTATTTGTTTAGGTCACGAAAGTAAATGTTTTTTTAAAAACTGTATTGCCTCAACCGATTATTGACAGTTGCACTCAATTTTAGTCGCTACTAAACGCAATAAATACTTGCTGTATTGTTACATAACAACATACATATACATACACATAAATATGAATCTATCGCAAGCTCCTTTCGTGATCCAAACTCAAAATTTATTTGAAACTATATTTGTTTGCGACGTATGGTCTTAAATTTAAGACCACGTTATTATCGTAATGATGGTGATTGCTTTCTTCTATAGTGCTAACACTACCCATAGTATATTGACACGATCAATGTGCTAACACTACCCATAGTTTACTGACACGATCAATGTGCTAACACTACCCATAGTATATTGACAGGATCAATGTGCTAACACTACCCATAGTATACTGACACAATCAATGTGCTAACACTACCCAAAGTATACTCACACGATCAATGTGCTAACACTACCAATAGTATACTGACACGATCAATGTGCTAACACTACCAATAGTATACTGACACGATCAATGTGCTAACACTACCCATAGTATACTGATATGATCGTTGTTCTAACACTACTCATGCTTACCTACCTTGGGCCAGGAATAAAAGCTGTTTGCTCTAAAACCTGGCCTCACCGCCAGTTTCAGAAGTTTCTTTTTAACATCCGCGGAGATGTTGTGTGTCACAATGTTACAAGATGGCGGCTCGGTCGAGGAACAACACTTCAGCGCCTCTACACATTTATATAACACATGCGCTATTCATCGTGGAAAATAAGGAACAACCGATCCCAGAACAATCTGATCCTGCTTGGTTGGCAGACTTTGTTTTTTGGTTGACGTGACAAGACATCTAAACTCTCTTAACACAAATCTTCAAGGTCGAACAGCAGTGGTAATCCATTTATATTTAAAAAATCCAAGGATTTGAGAAAATTTTTTAAAGAGCAACTGTCTCAAAGCGTAATACTAAACCTTTCGCCCCCCCCCCCCACACACTTTACTGGAAATCATGACAGGTTTTACCGAAAGAAGCACCAATACGCAATGGCAAAGATAAATTGCAGAGGTCATATCTATGCGGATAGATTTCAAAAGCATCTAAAAATTGGACTGGCCTTAAAAATATTCCATTTTTATGTTCAGAGGCGTTACCAGGGGGTGTGAACCGCACCGGGTGACAACATCGTAAGGTGTGACACAAAAATTAAAATTCTGTAAGTTCCCGTTTTTGACACAGGCAGGCTCGGAAGAGGTCTATGGGGTCAGTCGTGCGGGGTGTTTGTAATAAAAAACCGTATTTTAATAAATAAATATTAAAAAAATTATATGTGCTACAGTAATCCAATAAAAATAAAATAAAGTTAATTGTTAGTAAGTTACCTTGCAATAATTTTCAGATATTGAAACAGTAATACAAATTATTATTACTACTTGCAAGTTAAACACAATATTTGAACTGCCATGCCATTTATGTGCTTGTTAGCGCAACATTCTGCGCATGTCAAAATTATATGAAAAAAACTATCGTTGTGCTATTAATAGCACATATTTTACGGCCCAACGGTGATTTTTTTGTGTGTGCGCAGTTTTCTTAAAAAAACGCCATCTTTGACTTATACCAATTAATTTTCGAAACCAATCAATACTTTTATTGAGGTATTAAAGATGTTTGAATGGCTTTGCATGAGTTATAACAACCACTATGTAATCAAACAAATGTTTCGCGAATCCGTTAATAAAAACTCAAAATTAAGAATTTTTTGTTTCATCTTGCTTTCACCCCTTCAAAATATAAAGGTGTGGTTGTCGGAAATGGCGTAACTTTTCAAATGTCCACAAATTATGCCCTCTAAAAGGGTGCCACCAGGGGCGGACCGCCCCACACCCTTTATCTACACCACTGGTTTTGACTATTGAGCATGATACAACTGATATAAGGTGGTATCATGTTAAGGTGATCACATCGATTAGGCGGTAGCAGGTTTGCCTAGAGAAAAAGCAGAAAACTGAAATTTTATACCATTAAAAGTAAGTTCTTTAACTTTTATTCCTAACATAACAAAGCACGAACATTCTTCTTTTTACATTTTTTAAATAAAAATTCTCATTTTATTACAGGAGCAAAGTGTTTTTATGGTGAGGGGGGACGTGGCTGAATCCCACGCTAGGCCGCTGGTCAACGTTAACTGATAGCCAAACACTCAGTACATCGTTGGAAATTAAAAAAAAATATAAAGGAAATAAAACAATTCAAAGTATTCCAAAACATTTGTAATGCAATCCCAACTTCAACAGCATGGATTTTCTCTCTTTTATCTTATTTTGTCTTTTTCCCCGTCGCTCGCTTTCGATCCTCGCTTATAAGACAATTACAGCACGTCTTGATAGACTTGATCTATAAGTTCTCGCACTGCAAGCATTTTTATCTTTCTTTACTTCAATGTCAAGTGGTTTAATCATAGTTTATCTCAAAAATTATCTCTGCAATCATTCTTTATTTTATCGCATTTTTTGCATCTTAAAAGGTTCTCAAATTTGTTGAGACCGGACTAATCTAGATTGATGAAAAACATGCTTAATTGCTTGCGTGTGTTTTTTTTCCCTCCTCGAAATTCCTTGAGCCAAAGAGGTTTCCAAATATCTTTGTGGTAGACCTGCATGTTCGATAACTCTAGAAGCTTGTTCTGTGATTGTTTCATGCAGGAATGATAATTTCCTGTTGTCGCTGCTATCAGTCAGAGCAAGTCGCTGTGTAAATGTATGACTGACTTAGGGGTGCTGGATATTTTATTTACCGATAAGAATATGCGTCAATTATTATTAATATTTGAAAAAAAACAAAAAAACAACAAACAAACACAAAAACACAAAAAACTTTAAAATAAAAAGAAGAAAAAAAAGAAGAGGAAAATGAAAGTCGTATTGTTTCTACGTCAAGTCTAAGAGAGCTGATAGTGAGTTTATTTAAATTATTACTAGGCTGTAAAGTTATATTAAAATAAAAATGAAAACATTGGACAAAGATTTATTAGTAGTTGTAAAATAACACTAATACTTATTAGTAGGGCCGGTGCTGAAGAAAGATATTTTGTTCGATTAATTGGTTCAAAATTGATCGATTAATTGATCAATTTTGATTAATTACATTTGCATAACGCATATCTAGACCCCCTTATGTCGCAATTCATTATTTCGCGAATTCGGATAAGTCGCGGTAATTTCACGGCTCCCAAATTTTGAGACGAAACACAGCAATTTCTTTCTGCTAGGCAATAAGTAAGAAAGAAAAACATTTTTTGTTTACTTATGAACTTCTAAATAGATAAGAATAACAGAAAGGAAAAGTATTTCATTAAAAATTTTTTTAAAAACATTGGAAAAAAATTATCATAATTTTTTCTTCAATTTTAATCGAACAAAATAATTTTAATCGATTTAATTTTAAACGATTAATCTATTAATTAGTATATTAGTATAGTACGGAAGAAATGTAAGTCAAGACCATGAAACTCTCATCCCCCACCCATTTGTCTTGATTTATCTCTATATTTTGTCTGCAGTTCACGTATGACAAAGTACACACACCACTCGAGATTTTCTTCTAACTGTTCTTTGACCGGCCAACGTTATCGCTAAGATTAAATAGTTGGCGTACAAAGCATTTATAACCTCTATTACCGATACTGGTTTTATAACACAATCGAAGTGGACTGACCATGCATGGTATTTTACACATAGTTTGCCTTGTGTTAATAATAATCAGAGAGGCTAAATTAGGTAAGTAGCAGTGACTAAGTAAGAAGTGCATAGGTAGCACAAGTTTAAGAGAAGTGAAGTTTAATGGTTTAGGTGTGGCGTATATACAGCAAATATTTAGTAGCATTGTTCATGCAGCTAATAAGAATACAAGACTAAACACAAACCATAGAAATACGTAGGACGCAATAATCTTCTGTATAGAAGGAGCGTCCGTAACTTATAAGATAAGATAATGGTTCAATGGCATTGTTCACGCAGCAATGGATCAATGGCATTGTTCTCGCAGCCATGGTTCAATGGCAATGTTCACGCACCAATGGTTCAATGGCATTGTTCACGAAGCAATGGTTCAATGGCATTGTTCACGCAGCAATGGTTCAATGGCATTGTTCACGCAACAATGGTTCAATGGCATTGTTCACGCAGCAATGGAATGGTACAATGGCATTGTTCACGCTGCAATGGAATGGTTCAACGGCATTGTTCTCGCAGCAATGGAATGGTTCAACGGCATTGTTCTCGCAGCAATGGAATTGTTCAACGGCATTGTTCTCGCAGCAATGGTTCAATGGCAGCTGATTTTAGGCAGCAGCTAAATAACAGTAGTTAAGTATATGTGTTAATAATTAGTATTGTTACGGGGATGGGGGGGTTGAAGTTAATAAATAATCAGTTCTGAATACCATTCTGTTTGTGTAATCAAGGAGAAATCGAATTTTAAAAAAATTTATGACATGACGTAGAAGTCAATTCAATCCTCTAACATTGCACGCACAATTTTTACTTCTGTTTTAACTACCGCAACTCTTGCCATTACAACCAGATGTCTTTCGATGCCGAAACATTCTTCTGTCTATCTCAACCCCACGGCTGTTATTTTTGTTAGTGTTCTCTAAGAAAACGTGCCTCGAATTAAACATAACGCAAGACAAAACATGCTTACAGTGGTGTAGCTAGTGGAGGGGGTCCAAATGTAAAAATCCCCTCAGGCCACTTGAAAAGAGTGGCTGAGGAGATTTTTTTAAACATTAAATATAAATTACGCCATCTTTCAAAATTTTGAGGCCCCCGATGATGAAAAGCCTCCCCTTCCCAGGCCCACAAAAAGGCCAATCCCCCCTCCCCGCCCGGCCTCCAAATCCCTACCTACGCCACTGCTTGCTGGTAAGTTTCAGTGTGAGCCGCCACTCATTTTAATTACTTACAGTACCAATACTTACATTATTATTACTTACATTATTATTACTTACATTATTATTACTTACATTATTATTACTTACATTATTATTACTTACATTATCATTACTTACATTATTATTACTTACATTATTATTACTTACAGTATTATTTCTTACATTATTATTACTTACAGTATTATTACTTACAGTATCATTACTTACAGTATCATTACTTACAGAATCATTACTTACATTATCATTACTTACATTATTATTACTTACATTATCATTACTTACATTATTATTACTTACATTATTATTACTTACAGTATTTTTTCTTACATTATTATTACTTACAGTATTATTACTTACAGTATCATTACTTACAGTATCATTACTTACAGAATCATTACTTACAGTATCAATAATTACAGTATCATTACTTACAGTATCATTACCTACAGTACCATTACTTACAGTATCATTACTTACAGTATCAATAATTACAGTATCATTACTTACAGTATCATTACAGTATCATTACTTACAGTATCATTACAGTATCATTATTTACAGTATCATTACAGTATCATTACTTACAGATTCATTACTTACAGTATCATTTTAAATTATTTCTCATTATTATTATTTATATCATTACCTACCATAAAGTAACTTTTTAATCTTCATTTTAAAACCCCGGTTTCTTGGGGCGCCCTTGTCCCCTCCCCCACCCCTGCTGCTACATACCTTGTGGCAAGATCGATAAAAAAAAAATTTGTGGCAAGATCGATAAAAAAAAATTTGTTAAAGTTCCTCTCATATTTTGAATATACTCTCAATGGCCATTTGTTGGTTAATTTGATTCTTTGTCGTATATTTCACTATAACCTGGAACAGGCGATGCCGCCAGGTCAGGATTTGTAGTGGACATCATCACCAACGGGACATTTCGTCTCCTGGTCAACGATAAACCGTGGCTGGTCAGCGGCAACGTGTTCTTCAACAACCAGGGCCGAACATACTCGGACAGTGACGGTAGCTTAAAGGTGAGGTGCATCGGTGTTTTAAGTGAAGTACTTTAGTAGAGCTTTAAGTGAAGTACATTGTAAGAGCTTTAAGTGGAGTACATTGTAAGAGCTTTAAGTGAAGTACATTAGTAGAGCTTTAAGTGAAGTACATTAGTAGAGCTTTAAGTAAAGTACATTGGTAGAGCTTTACGTAAAGTACATTGGTAGAGAATTAAGTGAAGTACATTGGTAGAGCTTTAAGTGAAGTACATTAGTAGAGCTTTAAGTGAAGTACATTGGTAGAGCTTTAAGTGAAGTACATTAGTAGAGCTTTAAGTGACGTACATTGGTAGAGCTTTAAGTGAAGTACATTGGTAGAGCTTTAAGTAAAGTACATTGGTAGAGTTTTAAGTTGAAGATAGCGTAACTAAAGTTCATGAGTAGTTAAAATAAAGTATATTACCAAATAAGTTCGTAGTATAACCGTACAGAAATTGATCAGCGTGGCAGATGAAATGCCAGCTAACATAACTAGATTCCTGTACACCATATCATTTCAAATAGCTATGCTATAGTCTAGCGATAAGTTTCAATATATCTGTTCATTATCCTTATGTGTCCCCCCCAATAATGACAGTTATCCACCCCTTCTCCACTCTTCGCATTAAAAAACAAACTGTGAACAAGAAACAAGAAAACAAGCTTCGAAAAAAATCAAAAGAATATGTTAGATGTAAGAATTTTTTATTTTGGTGAGTTCACGTTATTGGCGTCTTGTAAACATGAAATGTTATGAAAAACTCAAACTTGCAGGAGTCACGTCAACTCATTCTACACATTTCAAACATTAACATTTCTCTAAAATAGTTGTGTTTGTTTTTCTTCTAGTGGCCTATAACAAGACTGTTTCAAAATGGTGTTTCTATCTCTCCCAGCTGGCAAATGTGACACTGACTTCCGGTAACGACAAGGTGGGCCAATGGCAGGCCATCCACTACACTTACATGGCCGGGTCGCTGCCTGTGATGACGTCACTGAAGACGTACAACGTCCCTGATCTACCATTGGTCATTTTCTCTCAGGTTATTACTGCTGTCATAAAACTAAACCATGTCACAAGCAACTTAATAAGATTTAACCTTAACTCATGCAATGTAATAAAAACTAAACCTACTCACACACAATTTAATAATAGTTAACCTAAACTGATGCTATGTAATAAAACTAAACCTTATATAGGGTACTGAAATCAGATTTAACCTTAACTTATGCAATGTAATAAAACTAAACCTACTGCCATACCATGCCGCAAGCAATTTTAAACCAATTTTTACAAAATGATAAATTTGTGTAAAACTATTATTTTATCAATATCGGCTGCTTTTCGAAAAAACTACATACAAAAAATTAGGATCAAAGTTATTACTTGATATGTAGCTTTTTTTTTTACCAAACAATTTGTTCAGTTTTTCCTCATGTAGAAAGAAGGTTGATTTGCTCCCATTTGTTATCTCGAGACTGAATACACATTTTATATGCTACATTTACACGATCCGTTGATAAATTCTAAAAAAAACAAACAAACATTTAACATGGCATCATGTTTATCTTTTTCCTTTAATTCAGGCATATCTTGGTCAAGCCACTCGGACATCCGCACAAGATCCCCAGCATCTCATCAGTGGTTACCCAACATTCAAAACGTCCACGGCTTCCGACGTACTCCTAGGTTTCCTTGGTTACGGGGGCGACATGAGCGGATACAATGATTTGACCATGGGGAGGTTCTCAATTTTTATCCTGTGGCATAGCTTGGGATTTATAAGGGTTTGGGGTTCCGAAGGGCTCTTGGTCTCTTGGGGGGTGGTGCTGCATACATTATGGTGGCGTAATATTTAATGTTAAAAAAAGAAAATTCTGACACTCCTTTGGGGCCCGCCTCAAGTGGACTTTGGGCCCCCTCCCCATGCCGTAGGTACGCCATTGTTTTTATGCCTTTTGTTCTGATAGCTTGTAGATTGATATCTAAAGTTGCATTATATTTAAAATGTGTGAATGAAATTCAATTCTAATTGCCTTCTTTCGCAAGTGCTCATCGTACAATCTCTAATCGAGTATCTTCAAAGTCCCCGTATGTATCACACACTGATCTTAACCAGTATATCCTTGCACATCTGATACCCATGCACATCTTTCATATCCACGCACATTTGATTCACATGCACACCTTCCATATCAAAGCACATCTGATACCCATGCACATTTATCATACCGATGAACATCTACTTTTATGAACTAAAGTCATGCACGCATTTTAGAATTGTAAAATAAACAAAAACAAACTAATTTTGACTGTAGTCGATTATTGAACTCATACATTTCTTTGCTTTGTAAACCAAATCTCTCTCTTCGCGCTGTGAACTCAAGCACAGATGGGGACCTACGGCTTATTTCACGACTGGCATTGGAGGGGGACCACTGGTGATATACGACAACTCCAGTAACGCAATGGTGATCTCCCCTATGAGTCAGTTTATGGCGGCCTCTAATCACGTGTCATTGCTGAAACAGGAACTGTCGTATGGAATTATGGGACTTGTGGACACCGTTCCCGTTGGCTACAGCGTCGACTTCATTGTTTATTACAGTGACAGGGGCATTAACCAGGTAAGTGTTGTTGTCTCTAAGTTAAGCTAGAGTCAAAACTATATTTTCGCATAAGGAAGACGCGTTTTCTAATACTGTAAATATGTAGAGTAAATTTTTATTTTTATTTTCTGTAAAAACGTTAGTCAATTTTTATGTGCTATCAATAAGTAGGAAAATTAAATAAGTCTTTTTCTTTTTTTGACGAAGAAGTAAGTTTTAAAAATATTTTTTTTCTTTTAATTTTATTTATTTTTGCTTTTTGTTTACTGTAAAGAAGTTTATTAAATATTGTTTAGATTAAAAAAAAAATCCTTCAAAAAAATATTTTTGAAGGCCATGCGTGACTGGGGTGAATTCTTACAAAAATTTTACAACAAAAGTCCTGAAAGGAGGAATATAGGAATAACACTCAACTACGTTGGATATTGGACTGATAATGGTAAGATATGAGAAATGCGTGAGTAGCAATGGAAGGTGAAAATAAATATGTACATTTATGAACGTGATTTTATGGAAATAAATATGTAGATTAACTAACGTGAAAATAAGTTGTAAATTTATGAACGTGATTTTATGGAAATAAATATGTAAATTTATGAACGTGAAAATAAGTAATTAAATTTATGAACGTGATTTTATGGAAATAAATATGTACATTTATGAACGTGATTTTATGGAAATAAATATGTACATTTATGAACGTGATTTTATGGAAATAAATATGTAGATTTATGAATGGGAAAATAAGTATGTAAATTTATGAACGTGGTTTTATGGAAATAAATATGTAGATTAACTAATGTAAAAATAAGTTGTAAATTTATGAACGTGATTTTATGGAAATAAATATGTAGATTTATGAACGTGAAAAAAAGTATGTAAATTTATGAACGTGATTTTATGGAAATAAATATGTAGATTTATGAACGTGAAAATAAGTATGTAAATTTATGAACGTGATTTTATGGAAATAAATATGTAGATTTATGAATGGGAAAATAAGTATGTAAATTTATGAACGTGATTTTATGGAAATAAATATGTAGATTTATGAATGGGAAAATAAATATGTAAATTTATGAACGTGATTTTATGGAAATAAATATGTAGATTTATGAATGGGAAAATAAGTATGTAAATTCATGGACGTGAAAATAAGTATGTTAACTTAGGAACGTGATTTTATGACAATAATTCATTTTATGTCAAAAAAAGTATTTTAAAATTTGTATGTATAAATTATGGAATTTGAGTGAAAAGTAGTGTCCAAAATATGAAATAATATGAAAAAATGTCCCGATTAACATGGGACAATAACTATGATCTGAAAGTCTTAATGGATAAATAATGTCCCTTTATGAACTTGTTTCGACCGTAAAATTTTAAATACCTTTCAATCATTCAAAGCGATATATGAAAGATGTTGATGGAAAGTTTTATGCTACTGCTGTTGTATATGCCTTTGTATGTCTATGTTAGTGTGTGTGTCTATTGCGTTGTGTGTGTCTCTGTTGGTATGTTTGTCTATGTTGGTGTGTGTGTATGAGAGTTCATGTTGGTGTGTCTGTGTTGGTGTGTGTGTGTGTGTTTATGCTAGTGTGGGTGTGTCTGTGTTAGTGTGGGTGTGTCTTTGTTGGTGTGTGTGTCTGTGTTAGTGTGGGTGTGTCTGTGTTGGTGTGGGTCTGTGTTGGTGTGGGTCTGTGTTGGTGTAGGTCTGTGTTGGTGTGGGTCTGTGTTGGTGTGGGTCTGTGTTGGTGTGTGTGTATGAGAGTTCGGGTTGGTGTGTCTGTGTTGGTGTGGGTCTGTGTTGGTGTGGGTCTGTGTTGGTGTGGGTCTGTGTTGGTGTGTGTGTATGAGAGTTCGGGTTGGTGGGTCTGTGTTGGTGTAGGTCTGTGTTGGTGTGGGTCTGTGTTGGTGTGGGTCTATGTTGGTGTGTGTGTATGAGAGTTCGGGTTGGTGTGTCTGTGTTGGTGTGTGTGTGTGTGTTTATGCTAGTGTGGGTGTGTGTCAGGGGTATGAGAACCACTGCGTTTTAAAGTTGTATTTTTGACTGGTCACAAACTCATGTTTGATCTGTGAACGAATTCACGGGGGGGAGTTCACGTGGAGCATTGCTCAGGCCACGCAAGGTCGGTCCAGGCCGACGGATATATAACTCGGGTGTCTCAATGTGTGGGGAGACGGACAAGGAGTTATGTTGTAGAGAGCAGTGGGGTCTAGACAAGTCACCGGTGTCAGAACACGAGATTACCGCAACTGTTAGAGCTGCCGTGTTAGTCTGTAGGACTGTACAGCGGGGCTAGATGGTAACTGAGAGACACGGAGATATGTGTTAGTGAGAAGACCAGAGGTGTACATACTTGACAAGTGTCTTGGAATGTAAATAAAGATTGCTGATGAGAAAAAGGACTTGTGTTGCATTAATTGTACAACAGTGTTGGAGTGTAAGCCTCGGGACCTAAAACCCTAGACAACGGTACACGACATGGGGGCCCGTCGCCTTGAGTCATCACAACGTGAACAGTGAAGTACACATTCCGTGTGCTGTCGCCGTGAGTCATCATAACGTGAACAGTTAAGTACACATTCCGTGTGCTGTCGCCGTGAGTCATCACAACGTGAACAGTTAAGTACACATTCCGTGTGCTGTCGCCTTTAGTCATCACAACGTGGACAGTGAAGTACACATGCCGTGTGCTGTCGCCGTGAGTCATCACAACGTGAACAGTTAAGTACACATTCCGTGTGCTGTCGCCGTGAGTCATCACAACGTGGACAGTGAAGTACACATTCTGTGTGCTGTCGCCTTGAGTCATCACAACGTGAACAGTTAAGTACACATTCCGTGTGCTGTCGCCGTGAGTCATCACAACGTGAACAGTTAAGTACACATTCCGTGTGCTGTCGCCTTGAGTCATCACAACGTGGATAGTGAAGTACACATGCCGTGTGCTGTCGCCTTGAGTCATCACAACGTGGACAGTGAAGTACACATTCCGTGTGCTGTCGCCTTGAGTCATCACAACGTGGACAGTGAAGTACACATTCCGCGTGCTGTCGCCGTGAGTCATCACAACGTTTGGCAGTTCTGTGTCCATAGTACATTCATTGAACTATTGAACTGTGTTGCTTGGCTCCTTGGCTTTGATTTGGACACTCTCGTTCTATGTTTTATGATGGACATTGGCAGTGTATGTGATTCTTATTTACGTAAGTAGAATAATAATCTTTTCTGTTTTTCTTTAATACATTTTTTACATAATAGCAATAATAAATAAATAACATTAAAAAAAAAAAAAAAAA
>MUZC01000065.1:1284057-1323016 GCA_002072015.1 Radix auricularia
TTTGAACTCTGGCTATGCATTCGCTATGAGAATTTTTTTTTTAACGAAGTATATAATAATGTATTATGATGTGCAGTGATTCCATACCCTGACTAATTTTGTTGATGTTGTAAATAAAAGATTCTACTGGGAGTAGAATCTAAGGGAAGAGGGGGGATATGTCAGGGGTATGAGAACCACTGCGTTTTAAAGTTGTATTTTTGACTGGTCACAAACTCATGTTTGATCTGTGAACGAATTCACGGGGGGGAGTTCACGTGGAGCATTGCTCAGGCCACGCAAGGTCGGTCCAGGCCGACGGATATATAACTCGGGTGTCTCAATGTGTGGGGAGACGGACAAGGAGTTATGTTGTAGAGAGCAGTGGGGTGTAGACAAGTCACCGGTGTCAGAACACGAGATTACCGCAACTGTTAGAGCTGCCGTGTTAGTCTGTAGGACTGTACAGCGGGGCTAGATGGTAACTGAGAGACACGGAGATATGTGTTAGTGAGAAGACCAGAAGTGTACATAGTTGACAAGTGTCTTGGAATGTAAATAAAGATTGCTGATGAGAAAAAGGACTTGTGTTGCATTAATTGTACAACAGTGTTGGAGTGTAAGCCTCGGGACCTAAAACCCTAGACAACGGTACACGACAGTGTGTCTGTGTTAGTGAGGGTGTGTCTTTGTTGGTGTGTGTGTCTGTGTTAGTGTGGGTGTGTCTGTGTTGGTGTGGGTCTGTGTTGGTGTGGGTCTGTGTTGGTGTGGGTCTGTGTTGGTGTGGGTCTGTGTTTGTGTGGGTCTGTGTTGGTGTGGGTCTGTGTTGGTGTGGGTCTGTGTTGGTGTGGGTCTGTGTTGGTGTTGGTGTGGGTCTGTGTTGGTGTGGGTCTGTGTTGGTGTGGGTCTGTGTTGGTGTGGGTCTGTGTTGGTGTGGGTCTGTGTTGGTGTAGGTGATTCTTTGTTGGTGTGTGTGTGTGTGTCTGTGCTAGTGTGGGTGTATCTGGTATGGTGTGTGTCTGTGTTGGTTTGGGTCTGTGTTGGTGTGGGTGTGACTAAGTGAATGCCATCCTAATAAAAGATTTATTAAAGGTCACTTAGTGAAACATTTAATAAAACCATGTACAACTATTCTGTTACAATATATTCCAACACTTTATGTTTGTCTAAGAATAGTCAGTAATGGCGGACACAAAGACACTTTTAGATAAATAGAAACAATTTTGTCACGTTTTGTCAAGTTTATAACTAGACATTTTGTTAAAGATAAATAAGAGAAACGCAGGTTGTGTCCATGGGACATATTTTTCTGTCCCATCCTACCCCATCTCATGGGACGTTTGCCATGGGAATCCCATAAGAAAAAAAATTGTATGGACAAGCCTCAGGTTAGTCTATGGGACATATTTTTCTGTCCCATCCCATCCCATCCCATGGTAATGTATGCCTGTCCCATGGGCCGTTTTCCATGGGAATCCCTTGGGAAAAACATTCCCATGGACAAGCCTGGAGAAACGTTTGCAAACTTATAACGAGATGTTTTTAAATGATCTGTCAGGGGCGTATTACTACTACCACACCGAGGATGGAAAGAACTACCAGACTACAATTTTAGACACAGTCAGTTACATCAACTCACTGAAGGTGCCTTTTAAGTGAGTTACAGAATGATTTTTATAGATATATTAACCCGTGTTTCGATTGAACCCCAGGGGTTTATTGAGTCGGTCTCAGAGGTTCAGTGGGGTTCAAGTCACACAAACGACTCATTGGATTAGTGATGACACGACCCGGTTCGGTGTGTGCGCCCATAAAACTGATGGGGTTAACTCATTAATTATTTTTTAAAATAAATTGATTAAAAAAATATTATAAAGATTCTCTTATATATTAATCGAATTTATATCGATCTAAACTTCTTTTATCGATATATAATCTACAATATATTTAACGATTAATCAAGAAATTAATCGTTAATTTCCGCAGCCATAATAATATGTTAATTGCATGCAACAGCTGTTTTACAACGGGGACAGATTCTAATATACCCAAGCAGTTATATTTCTCTTGATACGAAAATGTGGCCCTTTCGATCAACTGTAATATACGCGACTGGGAGCAGCTTATAAAATTACCCACCAGGTACTCTAGAAAGGCGCCGAGAAAAATGGTTCGGGGGAAATCCGATGATTAAACGCTAACGAGATGAAATGGCATCAATACATGGTGGTAAATGGTAGTAAATGGTGGTAAATAGTGATAAATGGTGGCAAATTGTAGTAAATGGTAGTAAATGGTGGTAAATGGTAGTAAGTGGTGGTAAATGGTAATAAGTGGTTATGAATGGTAGTAAGTGGTGGTAAATGGTGGTAAATGGTGGTAAATGGTAGTAAGTGGCGGTAAATGGTAGTAAGTGGTAGTAAATGGTGGTAAGTGGTGGTAAATGGTAGTAAGTGGTGGTAAATGGTAGTAAGTGGTGGTAAATGGTAGTAAGTGGTGGTAAATGGTGGTAGATGATGGTAAATGGTGGTAGATGATGGTAAATGGTAGTAGATGGTAGTAAATGGTTGTAGATGGTAGTAAGTGGTGGTAAATGGTAGTAAATGGTGGCAAATTGTAGTAAATGGTGGTAGATTGTAGTAAATGGTAGTAAATGGTGGCAAATTGTAGTAAATGGTAGTAAATGGTGGTAAATGGTAGTAAGTGGTGGTGAATGGTAGTAAGTGGTGGTGAATGGTAGTAAATGGTGGTAGATGGTAGTAAATGGTGGTAAATGGTGGTAAATGGTAGTAAATGGTAGTAAGTGGTGGTAAATGGTAGTAAATGGTAGTAAATGGCGGTACATGGTAGTAAATGGCGGTACATGGTAGTAAATGGTAGTAAATGGCCGTACATGGTAGTAAATGGTAGTAAATGGTGGTAAATGGTAGTAAATGGTGGTAAATGGTGGTAAATGGTGGTAAATGGTAGTAAATGGTAGTAAATGGTGGTAGATGGTAGTAAATGGTATTAAATGGCGGTGCATGGTAGTAAATGGTAGTAAATGGTGGTAAATGGCGGTACATGGTGGTAAATGGTGGTAAATGGGGGTAAATGGTAGTTAATGGTGGTAAATGGTAGTAAATGGCGGTACATGGTAGTAAATGGGGGTAAATGGTAGTAAATGGCGGTACATGGTAGTTAATGGTAGTGAATTGTGGTAAATGGTAGTAAATGATAGTAAATGGTGGTAAATGGTGGTAAATGGTATTAAGTGGTAGTAACGGTGGTAAATGGTGCTAAGTGGTAGTAAATTGGGGTACATGGTAGTAAATGGTGGTAAGTGGTGGTAAATGGTTGTAAACGAATGTAAATAGTGTTAAATGATTGTAAATGGTGGTATATGGTGTTAATGGTGGTAAATGGCGGTAATTGGTAGTAAATGGATTCTAAAAAGGGTAAATGCTTGTAAATGGTGTTAAGTGGTGACGTTTTTATATTTAAGTGGGTTTATAAAGTTGATGCGACGGTTAGCGAGCTGCCATGAATGTAAGGAAGTAACTTTAAAAAAAACATTTGTGGACCACCAAGTTGTGCAGGAGAAAAAAAAATTAAACCCATTCCATTTCATGTCATCCCTACAGGTACATTCAGTACGACTCCTGGTGGTACCCTAAAGGTCACAGACAAGGGACAGTCACATGGACACCTGAGAAAGACATTCTACCTGACGGCTTCAGGTACGCTTGAAATATGACGTCATCTGACAAACACCAACTTACATTTTTTTTATAGTCTGTATAAGTTTTGAATGTGTAGTTGTTATAAGTATAAAATTGTTAGCTCTATATAAGTTTTGAATGTGTAGTTGTTTGTTATAAGTATAAAATTGTTACATGTAGCTCTGCATAAGAATAGGTCTTCGATGAAGGTTTTAAATATAACACAAGATACACTAGCTACTCGTGTGATCAAAAGAAAAAAAAAACTAAAGCTTTGTCAATTGACTATTACAAAAGTAGACATAAGGTTATACCTTCGTCTTTATCTATAACTTACACAAGTATAAGCATTATATTTACATTATATGGGACATTCTATTACAGGAAAAAAATACAAAGTAAACAAAACAAACTACAAACAAAAGACACAGTATAAAAGAAAAGGAAAGAAGTATTTAGAGAGATTATAGAGTTCCGTAAAAAAATAATAAAATTAACATTTAATTTTACTGGTTCTTGTACAGATATTTGTTTGACAAGACAAAGCTTCCGTTCGCCTGCCATAATCGATACTGGTGAGTAACAGAACATTTCAAGCCGATACTGGTGAGTAATCGAGTTTTTTCCAAGCAATACTAATAATTAGTTGATTGCTTCACATCCATTATGGCGAGTGCTTGAATGTTTCATGCGAATTATTGGACAGATTTCAGACATATTTTAATTTCATTTTTTGTTAGAAGTTTGGAAACGTCTATAATCTGGTCCTTTGAATATGGACAAGATTAAATTGAGTACACACCAGAACCTTCATTGGCGTGAATCTTAAACTGAATAGTGGGGAAGTGCTGTGGATTGAAGGAAGAGGTGGGGAGGGAGTGAATATTGTCTATTCTGATGTTGATATGAGCCTAAAATGTTAGGCCAAGAATAACAGTCCCCTGACATTAGGGCCGTCCACAAATGACGTCACGCGATTTAAGCCAATTCCCCCCACCCCCTCTTTTCTCTCGTCACACGTCGTAACAAAAAGTTAGCTCTTCCAAAAATGATGTAATCAAGTTTTGCCTCCCCCCACCTAAAATCCGTATTTTCTATGTTTGAAATGAGCATGTTTCAAAACACTTTATTTTCCTCCAAGTATCTATTTAATGTAAGGCTTCACTCTTGTATCTTAACACGCTTGAAGCCATGTAAAACGTCTTACAATAAATTGTAAGAAATCAAATATTTTAGTGGAAATGTTGCTTAAAGTAGCGAATATTGATATGACGTCACTGTTCATGGGCACAACCCATCCCCCGCGTCACGCATCGTAAAATGTGTGACCCCTCTTCCCACCCCTTTCCAACCTTAGTAGCATAGCAAACAAACACGCTCTAACATCTTCTGACCTCATACGTCATTCAGGGACAGCCAGACGACGTACGCCAAATACAACGGTGGTCAGTATAGCTTCATCCAGGACAAGACGTTCGGCCTGGCTGTGCCAGACGATGATGTAGGTATAGATTGGTAGAGCTACATACTTTGGTAAATTTGTAAGCCAACATTACATTTACACTCAACCGGTAATAAAGTCTAACACGTCCTTAACGCTACACGCCTCGGCCAAGATAGAAATCACGTGCATTTATCGAATAGCGATCGAAAACTTAAATAACATGTTTCATTTTGTTGGAGATATCATTTTTTATGTTGTTGGAGGTATCATGTTTCATGTTGTTGCAGATATCATGTTTTACGTTGTTGGAGATATCATGTTTCATTTTGTTGGAGATATCATGTTTTATGTTGTAGGGAGGTATCATTGTTCATTTTGTTGGAGATATCATGTTTTATGTTGTAGGGAGGTATCATGTTTCATTTTGTTGGAGATATCATGTTTCATGTTGTTGGAGATATCATGTTTCATTTTGTTGGAGATATCATGTTTTATGTTGTAGGGAGGTATCATGTTTCATTTTGTTGGAGATATCATGTTTTATTTTGTTGGAGGTATCATGTTTCATGTTGTTGGAGATATCATGTTTCATGTTGTTGGAGGTATCATGTTTCATGTTGTTGGAGATATCATGTTTTATGTTGTTGGAGGTATCATGTTTCATGTTGTTGGAGATATCATGTTTCATGTTGTTTGGAGGTATCATGTTTCATGTTGTTGGAGATATCATGTTTTATGTTGTTGGAGATATCATGTTTCATGTTGTTTGGAGGTATCATGTTTCATGATGTTGGAGATATCATGTTTCATGTTGTTGGAAATATCATGTTTCATTTTGTTGGAGTTATCATGTTTTATGTTGTTGGAGATATCATTTTTCATGTTGTTGGAGATATCCAATTTCATGCTGTTGGAGATATCATGTTTCGAATTGGTTGAGTAAAGAATATTTCTAATTCCCCAGCGTTTCTGGCTTGATCTTTTCAACATGACAAAACAATGGGGTGACTTTATTATGTACGAGCAGGTGAGCTCGTGTTCGTCATATGTAGAGCCTATTAGTTAAGTTACCAAAATATCTTAATTTTAAAAAAAATGTATTTAAATAATTATTTAATTCTAATCCAGCTAGACGTGATAAGTACACCCACAATCCAAAAAGATGTTTTGTCATAATGTATCATATTGGCTATGTGTCTTTTATGACACGACTATGTGCTCGCAATCATTTACCTGCAGAACTCCACCACTAAACTATTTACGCTCCACCAGTCACCTATGTACACTCCACCATTCATCAAAAAACACTCCACCATTCATCTAAACACACTCCACCATTCATCTATACACACTCCACTACTCACATATGTACACTTCAACACTCAGCTATGTAGACTCCAACACTCACCTATGTACATTCCAACACTCACCTATGTACATTCCAACACTCACCTATGTACATTTCAACACTCACCTATGTACATTCCAACACTCACCTATGTACATTCCAACACTCACCTATGTACATTCCAACACTCACCTATGTACATTTCAACACTCAGATCTGTACACTCCAACACTCAACTATGTACACTCCACTATTCACCTATGTACATTCCACTATTCACCTATGTACACTCCACCCTTATCTATATACACTCCAACAATCCCCTATGTACACTCCAAAACCCATCTATGTACACTCCACCCTTATCTATGTACAATCCAACCCTCACCTATTTACACTCCACTCATATCTATGTACACTCCAACACTCACCTATGCACACTCTAACACTCACCTATGCACACTCCAACACTCACCTATGTACACTCCAACAATCCCCTATGTACACTCCAACACTCACGTATGTACACTCCAACACTCACATACGTACACTCTAACACTCACCTATGTACACTCCAACACTCACCTATTTACACTCCAACAATCCCCTATGTACACTCCAACACTCACCTATGTACACTCCAACACTCACCTATGTACATTACAACTTTCACCTATGTACACTCCACCCTTATTTATGTACACTCCAACACTCACCTATGTATATTCCAACACTCCCCGATGTACACTCCAGTATCCTCTAAAACAGTGCTTCTTAAAGTGGTGGTCCGCGTACCGGTTCCGGCCCGTAGTTTATGCACCGCGAGTGGGTAGAAGTTATCAAGAAAGGACCAAAAAATATAATTGTAATCTTTTATTTTCAACTGCTAATATTAATAAGAACCATATGTAATGTCATTTCTTACGAAAATCGCTAATACAATTAAAAAAAAAAAATTATAATAAAAAAATTATAAAATTACAGTTTGCTGTCATGTCAGTACAGGTAAAATATTGCACCCGTCCCTGGAGCAATGGGAAAATTCTTGCCGTACAAAATGCAAAATTTTTATGTGCACTAAAACATGTCACTGTATACTCCTTAACAGGTTCAGTTACTCTTCACAAATTGTTGTGATGGTGATAAATTATTTATTGTACAGCGATGGTTTCCCCTGTTAGTATGGCAATGCACAATTTACTATGATAATAAAAACCCAATAAACCTAAAGCATGTCTTTAAAGACTACTTTGAATCCTTCTCTATGCTCTCACGCCGTCCCATCCCCGCCCGCCCCTGCTGGTGTGTAGGACTGGCTCAACTGGGAGACGGACCAGAACACCGCCCTCCTGACGGACTTGTTTCTGGGGCGCCGATGGCTCACGGGGATGGGGAAAGGTGCAGGGGCGTATGCCAACATTGACATACAGTACTGCATGGCGTACAGCAGGCACATACTTCAATCACTGGAGATACCTGCAGTAACACAGGTAACAAAATTATTTAAAAATAGTTAAATTTATATTTCAGCCTTATTATAGATCGGTAGTGGTTGACCTTTTTTTTTGGGGGGGGGGGGGGTCGCGTGCCTAAAATTCAACCAAAACCCACTTATTTAAAGCAAAGTGGCAAAACTCTTATGAAACCCAAACATAGGGTTGGCTTAGCTTTTTTGAAGTGATAATTTTGTCGCGTGCCGGCTGATGAAGCTCGGTGTGCTGACTGTGCCTAGCGTGCGATGAGTTCTCCATCATTGTTATAGCTAAACCTTGATCAGATATATGATTACTTGAATATCCATGATCCATTATTGATTATCCATGATCCATTATCCAAGATCTATTATCCCTTATTCATGATCCACTATCCGTTATCCATGATCTATTACCCATTATCTATGATCTATTATCCATTATCCATGATCTATTATCCATGATCTATTATCCATAATCCATTATCCTTTATTCATGATCCATTATCCACACCACTCAGGCGCGTGTCAGTGAGGACTACTCCCCTGGAGGCAAACAGTGGAACATAGGCGTCACCTCCATTTTTGCCGACGCTGTGGGTCTGGCCCCGTACAAGGACACATTCTGGACGACGGAAGTACAACCTGGGAGTCCTTATGGATGTAAGTCAGGTTAACTCCCCCCACTGTCACAAATCTCGACCCCCCCGACCAAAAGTACGTCACCCTTTCGCCTAAAATATATATCTTTATTAAACAAATAATAAAAATTTAATATTAAACGTCACAAATGGCCGGACACCCCCTCCCCTTTGCCACAAACTGTCACACTTTCTTACGACCCCCGTCTGGAGCGTGACGTACTTTATTGACGGCCCCTTATGAACAGTAAGCTTACTTTGACTGAGTGAATGCACGTAGCGTAAATCTTTACCTCAGACTTTTTGTGGGAAGACAATCGAGGAATTAAGAACACATCCACCTACAATTTTCAAACCCTTACCCGCCCCACCGCAACCCCCCCCCCCAACAAAAAACAAAAAAAAAACATTAAAAAACCAAAAAAACTTCATTTCAAGAAGAAATAGTGTCCAATATTCCGCTTCTAAGAAAATAGCTTTGTATATAACATAGACATAGACGCAAATCTATCTACCTGTAGGTGTAATGAAAAGAAGAATTTAAGGTTTTTTCCCTATAAACTGAGGTCATTTAAATTATAATTACTTATTTTTGGAACTTGTGTGCTACTTGACATCTCTGAATTCATCTTATTTTGAAGGTTACCACTTCTATTCGAGCTTTTTATATTGTGTGTCAATTTGTATCTGGTATTATTCCAAGCATTGCATATCTCTCTCTCTCTCTCTCTCTCTCTCTGCATCATGAGTAACTTTGTTGTGTCGCGTCCATTAATTTATACAGTATATGAAAGAGTCTCTTTCATTGCGTCTTTCTATAAAGTCAATTTTCAAAGTTCTCAACTTCAGTTCTTAAAACTCCGTCTCCATGATAAATTAGTATATTTAAGGTTAAGTGGCTCCTCGCTCGACTGGCGTACCGATGGTCACGGGTTCAAATCCACGTGAAGTCAAGGATTTGTTCCCGGTGCCTAGGGCGTCCCTGAGTCATCCAGGCGGCTTGGTAATGCGGGGAAACCCTCATAGCCGTACATCACTTGCCAACAGATCATCCGTCATAGTCGCATTTATATTCTGCATAGAAGGGAGCGTCTGTATAGATAAGATAAGATAAAACTTTGCGTCAGGTATTGTCCTGAGTTCATCACATCATCCTATTATCTCCCCTCTCTCTAGCCAAGAAAGAGTTTTACACCAGACTCAACGCTGCCATCGCTACGCTAAGTACTGGACCCGTGGGACCAGGTGACGGCATCGGCTACATTAACATGTCCCTACTAATGAGGTCAGTAACATTTTGTGATGTAACCGTAACAATACTTTTAGTCTCTATCTGGCAACGGTTAGGAAAACAATGGTTGTCAGGTATCGTTGTCTAGGGTTTCTGGTCCAAGGCTCGCACACCAACAACTGGCGTACAGTAAATGACACAAGTCCTTTTGCCAAAAGAAATCTTTATTATTCTGATGGCCACTTGTCACTTATGTACAACTTTTCTCATTCACTACAACTCCTTGTCGTCTCCAAACTACAACATATCTCAGCCCTACGTCCATCAGACCAACACGGGCTCCCTACAAGCTCGGGTATCCCTGTGTTCACTGTCACCCGGCGACTTGTCTCCCCCTCATCGAGACACACCCAAGTTTTATACCCGTGGGCCTGTACAGTCCTTGCATGGACTGATCCACGGCCCCACGTGAATCTCGCTCACAAACATCAACACACGAGCTTGTGATCAGGCAGAATACAATCTTAGCAAACAGTGATTATCATACCCCTGACAATGGTGTTATCTGGGGCTGCGGAAATAATGATCAATTAATCGATTAATCGTTAAAACTTTAATAGATTAAAATGACTTTGATCGAGTAAAATGCCATTAAAATTTAATAAATTATCTCCAATATAGTTTTTCTATTTATTGATAAATTAAGTTTTTGGCTACTTACATACTCGTATCATTATTATTTACTTAACGTATAGACATAAACTACAAAAGGTTTTCCTCCTAATTTCTTGCATAGCAGAACGAATTACCTGTGTCGCGTCAACAAATTTGGGGAGGCACGGAATTACCGCGACTTACTCGATTTCGCGCAATAATGAATCGCGAATTAACAGTATCTATGTATGCGTTATAAACATATACTTAAACAAAATTAATCGATTAATCGATTAATTTTTTCCCGTTTAATCGAACATTAAAAAAAACATCTGCACCAGCCGAGTATTATCTACTGTTAGCACTTGTAACTGCTTCACTTAAATATGACAATGTGTACGCAAGTCTTTCAGTGTGTTATTAGATGAGGTTTATTCTTTTTAAAAATTAACAGGGTGTACTCTTAAAGGTTGTAGGACACCACACAAAGGGTAGTAGCTAGTGCAAAAACAATTATTCCTTTAACATTTTTGAGAACGTGATGTCCTATGAAAAATCTCAATTATATCCCGTTAAATACCCGATTAATTTCAAAATAATTTCCCAATAATTTCCCATCAATTCCCAATAATTTCCCCAGAGCTGAAATATTTAACTGATGTACTTGCAGATGCTGTGATTCTGAGGGGAAGATCCTTCAACCCGACAAACCAGCTACTGCTATTGATGATCAAATAAAGAAGGTATATGTTTGGATAACTCTGTACATTACAACTTATCTATATGTTTATATATATTATTTCTTTTTAGACTTTGGGGGTGTAGAGTTACAAGTGAACCAGCGTTCAGAAGCTTTGCAAGGACTTAGCGGTGACTGTAGAACCCACCTTTATAATTCTAAGTTAGGAATACAACACAAAAATAATCTAATACAAGCCGCAGATAGACACTGGGATAATGACAGATTTCTTAGTCCGTAAGTGAGTTCAGGCGGCTGGATAGCGAAGTCAATAGTGCGCTCGCCTCACAAGCTGAGGGGCGTGGGATCGAGCCCACATAAAAGCCGCTACAAAATTGTTGAGAAATGACAAACACTAAGAAAGTCCTCCGCTGGAGAGGGATTGGCGCCACCAGTGTCTAGCAAGCCCGAGAATGTTCTACTGGAAACATTAGAACCCCCTACGACCTCGAAAAAAAGAGTTTATGGAACTTAAAAAAAAAGAGAGACAGAGAGAGAGAACACATTTTCATTTTTCCCGTCTGGAATCCGGGCGTGGAATTGTCCTGGTCGATGAAACAGGAAAACTAACACACTATCAACATTCAAAAAAGAAAGATAAAATATGTTTTTTTTTAAAAATGTTCCGACTTACACTTAAATTCGGTTTACGACTTTGATCCGTTTTTAAGAAACGTCGTAACTCCAGGACCTCTGTATATGTTTTTTTGGTTAAGCATGTGATCCCTGTTGCTTGCTGTTTGACAGCGTCAAATAAATTATTAATTTATTATTATTATTATTATTATTATTATTATTATTATCATCATCATCATCATCATTATTTTTGCTATTATTATTATCATATAATTATTAAAATCATGATTATTATTATTATTATTATTATCATTATCATCATTATTATTATTATTATCATGATTATTATGATTATTATCATTATATCACAGCAAGCCTTCCCGTCCTACCCCGGGCCAAACGGTGAGGTCTACACCACCTTCACCAAGGTATCAGGTCACATCTTTGGTATAGTGCTGGCCTCTGACCTTCTAAACGTCTACTCCTTGACCCCGTCATCAGGATGGACACCTGGCCTGGTAACGAGTCGTTTGGTCATTTTAGATAAGAATGGATATGTCCAATAATCGAAGCGGAATATACATCTATTTCTATTTAGGATTTTTTAAAAACACACACTATTTTAACATTGGAAACTCGATGGGCATAGATCTAAATAAGTTTAAAAAATAAATAAATAAAAAACACAACACAAAACAAACAACTTATTAGTTCACTGCGTCTCTGTCAACTTTCATTAAAAACGGATAATTAATTTATAATTTATATCCATGACATTTTCCATAACTCATTGTCAGAGCGATAGGCATGACAGCCTGTGGCATGTTTGATACTAGTTCACTAACTATTCCCTTTTAAAAGCCTGATCTAATCCTAATCCTAACCGTAACCCTAATCTTAACCATAAGCCTAATCCGTACCCTAATCCTAACCATAACCCTTACCCAAACACTAACCCTAACCCTAATTCTAACCCTAAATCTATTCCTAACCCTAACCCTAATTCAAACACTAATCCTAACACTAATCCTAACCATAATACTAACCCTAACCCTCGTCAAAACACTAACCCTAACCCTAATCCAAACACTAACCCTAACCCTAATCCAAACACTAACCCCTAGATTCCCCCGAGCGTCATCTACTCCGGAAGTGACCCCACCAAAAAGTCCGTCCCATTCTCGGACAACGAGCCTCTGGAACTGAGCCATGTGTGCACCCTTGAGAACTTCTGCTTGTATTACACGTCACCGTTGTTACGTCTGGCTAATGGGTAGGTGGTCAAACATGTCACAATTGTTACTACTGGCTAATGGGTAGGTGGTCAAACATGTCACAATTGTTACGTCTGGCTAATGGGTAGGTGGTCGAACATGTCACAATTGGTACTGCTGGCTAATGGGTAGGTGGTCGAACATGTCACAATTGGTACTGCTAGCTGTGGTCAAACATGTCACAATTGGTACTGCTAGCTAATGGGTAGGTGGTCGAACATGTCACAATTGGTACTGCTAGCTGTGGTCGAACATGTCACAATTGGTACTGCTAGCTAATGGGTAGGTGGTCAAACATGTCACAATTGGTACTGCTAGCTGTGGTCAAACATGTAACAATTGGTACTGCTAGCTAATGGGTAGGTGGTCAAACATGTCACAATTGGTACTGCTAGCTAATGGGTAGGTGGTCAAACATGTCACAATTGGTACTGCTAGCTGTGGTCAAACATGTCACAATTGTTACTGCTGGCTAATGGGTAAGTGGTCAAACATGTCACAAATGTTACTACTGGCTAATGGGTAGGTGGTCAAACATGTCACAAATGTTACTACTTGCTAATGGGTAGGTGGTCAAACATGTCACAAATGTTACTACTGGCTAATGGGTAGGTGGTCAAACATGTCACAAATGTTACTGCTGGCTAATGGGTAGGTGGTCAAACATGTCACAATTGTTACTGCTGGCTAATGGGTAAGTGGTCAAACATGTCACAATTGGTACTGCTGGCTAATGGGTAAGTGGTCAAACATGTCACAATTGTTACTACTGGCTAATGGGTAGGTGGTCGAACATGTCACAATTGGTACTGCTAGCTGTGGTCAAACATGTAACAATCGTTACTGCTGGCTAATGGGTAGGTGGTCAAACATGTCACAATTGTTACTGCTAGCTGTGGTCAAACATGTAACAATTGGTACTGCTGGCTGTGGTCAAATATGTAACAATCGTTACTGCTGGCTAATGGGTAGGTGGTCAAACATGTCACAATTGTTACTACTGGCTGTGGTCAAATATGTAACAATCGTTACTGCTGGCTAATGGGTAGGTGGTCAAACATGTCACAATTGTTACTGCTAGCTGTGGTCAAACATGTAACAATTGTTACGTCTGGCTAATGGGTAGTTGGTCAAACATGTCACAATTGTTACTGCTAGCTGTGGTCAAATATGTAACAATCGTTACTGCTGGCTAATGGGTAGATGGTCAAACATGTCACAATTGTTACTGTTGGCTAATGGTTAAGTGGTCAAACATATCACAATTGTTACGGCTGGCTAATGGGTAAGTGATCACAAATGTCAAAATTGTTACTATTGGCTAATGGGTAAGTGATCACAAATGTCAAAATTGTTACTTTTGGCTAATGGTTAAGTGGTCAAACATGTCACCATTGTTACTACTGGCTGTGGTCAAACATGTCAAAATTGTTACTGTTGGCTAATGGTTAAGTGGTCAAACATGTCACCATTGTTACTGCTGGCAATTGAGTAAGTGGTCAAAAATGTCACGCGTGTATGCCAAGTGTTATCTTTTAGCTCATGGATAAGTTATAGAAGTAACTTTTTCACACGCTTATCTACTGATATAGCAAAATGATGTAAATGAAGTATGTGTAGAATATTATATGAGAGACAAAGAACAATAGATAGATCTATAACTAATCCAATGAGCCTCTAATAAAGAGAGACTTTCATATAAACATGACATATAATTAGGTCTTACGTCGCCCCGATTCACTGTCTTCATCTGTGATAATGATGCGCCCAGAGAAAAATGAGTTGGAGGAAGTCATCTATTAGCTACGAAGGTAGTTTGGTTATTCCAATGCCGGAGGGCGTATGGTTAGCTATTTGAGCGTTCCATGCCAGGGACAGGAGAAAGGTTAATTAGGATATTTTTAGGGTTGGAGTTAGGGTTTGTGATATAATTAGGATATTTTTAGGGTTGGGGTTAGGGTTAGTGAGATCATCTGGACTTTGTTTAAGGTGAAGTTTAGTAGTGACAGTGTAATGATTTTGTTTAGCGTTAAGCTTAGAGAACGTGGTTATCATCATGTTTAGGGTAATAGTTAGGATTAGGTTGAGGGTTATGTCGATCCTGTGCCAGAGAGTCTTTAATATTTACATTGTAAATAGACCATGAGAAACTCTGCACTAAATTTTAAATTTTTAGAAATCATCAAGCGTTTGAACAAAAACTTACTGACTAGTTAATCCATTCGAGGACTTTTCGAGATCCTAACTTGTCTCTAAAACGGTTTAAGACGCCCAACTATTGGCTCACTATAATTGAAATATTAATTGCGATTTAAATAATTACTGTTATTTTTATAACATTGTTACTCGCTAAGGAGCCGTTCATAAATGCGTCACGCGATTTGGACGACTTTGACACCCCCCTTCCGTCAAACCTCGTCACCAAAACATAGACCCCCCTCCAATATTACGTCACAATGCTGTGATACCCACTTTACAAGCGGTATTATCTATTTGTTTCCAATCACTTTATTGTCCCTTTAGAATACGTTAAGTGTAAAGATGCACTCTAATAATGTAACAAGCATGAATACATGTAAAACGACATAAAATAAATAGTAATAATTTTTTTTACTAGCTTGCTTTGATGTGACGTCAAAATTATTAAACCACACTCCCTCGTCACATATCATCACAAATAAGTACGTAACGTCACATATGGACGGCCCCTGACATGTTTTTAAGTAATTAATCCATTAATCCTTTAATCCATGAATGTCCGTGCCATCAACAGCACAACGGTAACCCTTCTTGGTGAGAACAACAAATGGGTTCCCATGTCCAACAAAAGATTCAGCTCGATGCAGCAGACGGTCAATGACGTCATTCTGCGACTGAACGTCAACCCCCGTGAGGTCGTGGACCTGGACTTTTTAATCAACAACGGAGCTGTTCAAACGGTGACATGTGACAACAGTCAAGGCCGAAGCCCGGCAAGTCAAAGTACAATCAGCATCGCCTCGAGGACCTGTTCTTTACATTGAAACAACCGTCTCATTTTTGTAGATTGAAATATTTAAAAATTGAAAAAAAAAACCTTACTCAAAATGTTGCGTGAAAATCAGTTTTAAAAGAACTTCTCAAATGCGCGGAATGCAAGTAAATACTTTAAAATTATTAGAACTTCAATAAATTGTTTAGCGGGTACTGTTTCCTTTGGTAGATTTAATCATATGATTAAACATTGAATGTTAGGAACTTTAAATATGTGATTTCATTTTTAAATTTCGAAGTAATGCCCGGGAAAATCCATTTATTGAAAATATTTGTTTTCTTCCCTTATTTTAATTTTAAAATTATCTACAGAATTTGAGGTAGTCAGGTGACAAATATTATCGTGAAATTACATTTGGCGTAGTGCAGCACAATGTGAAGAACTGAGAATTTTAATTAAATATCGAGGCAAATAAAAATATTTGACTTATAAATATAAGCATATAAATTATAAATATCTTCAGCATGAAAATTTTGTACGATTATCTGTGAAACTCTTTGTGAGCGCTAAAAAGTGGGCAAACACTGCGCTATGAAACTTTATTAATTTTTTTCTAAAATAATTTCAGGGAATTAATTTATTAAGTCGATCTTTATCTTTAATGACAAGATTTTACCAGTTGGCCTGCCAATTTGTTAACAATAAAAAATTATTTTCCTTGAGGATAAAAGTTAGCTTTTTTCCGATTTAGAATTGTTTTGACATCGGCAGCCATTACTATGCTGTTGATCATTATTAGAACCTTGCTCTAATAAGAAATAAAAGAATGAATTAATTTTATTGTGTTCGATTTTATTCAACGTTAATATCATCCAATAAAACTGGTAACGAAGTCAATATTGCTATCGTCTCACAAGCTGAGGGGCGTGGGATCGCGCCCCATGTAAAAAGCCAAAATAAAAATGTTGAGAAAGCCTGTTCTAATGGTAACATTAGAACCCCCTACGATCACGAAGCAAAAATGGCTATGGACTTTAAAGAAAACTTTTTAAAAACCAAAAAAAGGAACAACAACAAAAAAAATAAAAAAAAAATAAATAAAACAACAATAAAGCAACAAAAAACAAAAAAAACAACTAAAATATTTTTAAAAATTATAATTTATAAATTCTATAAATAATGACCAAAAATCGAGAACATTTTAAACTTAATATTTTTTAATGATAATAAATATTGCTTACACTTGTTTTCCCCTTTCTCTTTGAAATCTCGACAATATTTGTAGCACATCTCCCACACTAAACACACATAACTTGCGACCCACGGAGCAACATCAGTGAACACCAAATACAAAACTCGGTGACTTAAAACATTTAAGTCCAATACAAATTTAAGCACAACCTCTCACCTTTGGCCCTTTTCAAGCTCGTTGTGCATCTCGCTGTTTTGAGAAAGGGATTCTAGTTTAACAAAGAGATTACGCAAATGGTAAACGTCATAAAATAATAAGGGAAGATTCCTTTGTTTGATAAAATTGAGCTGTGATTGGCACATGGCAGAGATCAGTCACATGCACGCATATCAATTAAAGATTCAACTCTTCAACAACACACATCAAATCCTAACAATATCACTGTCACTATCACATTCACTACTATCTTTCAGTTTTTGAGATCCATGAGAGAAAGACGATATTCAAAATTCCAATTCCCTCGGATTAAGGTATACGCTCTATATGAGATTATAATTTTTTTTTATTAAAAAAACAACTTTTTGAAGTATCTTTAAATACCTAGACCCTGCAGCAACACTGTATTACTATAACCTTAACCAAGTTATTTATAGTTATAAAGAAATACGTGCAAAGACAGACCATGCCTGTCTTTATTATTAGGACATCTGTCTTACTGATAAGACACACCATCGCTGACATTTTTCTGTCAAGACAGTCCCCGCCTTTCTTCACGCCTATCTAGTAATTGGTTAATCATGTAGCTAAATAAGAGATGTCAATATAAAGAAGCAGTAATGTTGAACTATTATTCTTATACACATTCTAAACAATTATAGTTTATAATTATAATGATTTGACATATACCAAACATATTGCACCGATGGTCCCGGGGCCCTAAAGTCATTTTTTTAAACCAAAGAATCTTTACAAATATCATTCTATTCATCCTATCATCATGAAACTTTCGTACGTTTATAATTACATGCATTCGCTCAGAGGTTATATATTTTTTTCAAAAATGCCCCTTATTGGTTTATTTAAATTTCCTCTTTTCATAGATCGTTGCAAAGCGAAACTTGAAAGCAACTCAAATATGTTTTAAAAAATTCCCAAATAACATGGCTCAATATTTAGTCATTTATACTAATTTGTAACTAAATTGTTTAGATCTAGAGAATCAGCAGCAATGACGTATTCAATGGCGTCCAATCCGGTTCCTTGTACATATCAACTGTACAGTTAATGAAAATACAAAAAAGTAAAAGGCCAACAAAAACAAAGAAGGTGATCCGGCTCAGCTGTGTCTCCCAATACGACTCGTTCATGTTCCACAGGAAGGTCACTCCAAGCATCACTCCTGAAACAGAAAACGAGGGTTTATAGAGTAACTCGCCCGACCTGCCACGTCATTATAGATCTGTGGAATTAGTTCACACAAACTGCCGCGGTAAAATAGCCAGTCATTTGACTGTATTGACGCACAAAGTAACTGACCAGCCAGACGAAAAAATTGAACTGACCAACAATTTCAGTGCACCGTCGAGACAATATACTGACCAGCCAGTGGAATGTACTGACGAGACAATAAGCTGACCAGCCAGCGGACCGGACTAACGAGATAATATAATGACAAGCCAGTGGACTGACGAGACAATATACTGACCACCCAGTGGACTGACGAGACAATATACTGACCAGCCAGTGGACTTACGAGACAATATACTGACCAGCCAGTGGACTGACAAGACAATATACTGACCAGCCAGGGGATTGAACTTACAAGACAATATACTGACCATCCAGTGGACTGGACTGACGAGACAATACACTGACCAGCAACGGGATTAGGCCGACGAGACAATATACTGACCATCCAGAGGGCTTGACTGACAAGACAATATACTGACCAGCCAGCGGACTGGACCGACGAGACAATATACTGACCAGCCAGCGGACTGGACTGACAAGACAATATACTGACCAGCCAGGGGACTGGACTGACAAGACAATATACTGACCATCCAGTGGACTGGACTGACGAGACAATATACTGACCAGCAAGGGGATTAGGCCGACGAGACAATATACTGACCATCCAGTGGGCTGGACTGACAAGACAATATACTGACCAGCCAGCGGACTGGACCAACGAGACAATATACTGATCAGCCAGGGGACTGGACTGACAAGACAATATACTGATCAGCCAGGGGACTGGACTGACAAGACAATAAAATGGACAGCCAGTGGGCTGGACTGACAAGACAATATACTGACCAGCCAGTGGACTGAACTGACGAGACAATGAATTTGAACACCCAATTGACTAGACTAGTCGAACGAGGGAATATCACAACTTACCAGCCATGCAGCCTCCAACATGGGACGCGATGCCTATTCGACTTGACTCCTTCCCAGAATACCGTCTGTAGAGCGCCATTCCCATGTCCACCCCAGCTAAAGAAGAAAGCAACAACACATGACAAGGAAGCCTGCCACTGACCCCAATGCTCTAGAATCATGCCCTCTCTGTTTTAAAACCATTTAAAACCTTACCCCCAAAGTGTACCGTTTTACAAAATTAAACTCATATTCTTTGGGTCTGAGATTACTCTCTTACCGCTTTGGCTAACACCTGCACAAACTGCCCCATCTGCTGTGCAGTGCCATATAACATTGTCTTAACGTGGGACTAAGTTATGTCTCAATGTTTACACACAAAAAAAAATTCATGTAGAGTCAAGCAAACCAAATCAAGGGAGATGACTCACTTAGCAGTGTGAAGAAACCCAGTCTGATTGGAGCACTGAGAAGCAGACGAATGTTGATGCTGTACTTTTCAAGAATTTCCTTTTCAGGCTTCCAGCACCTGTAGTTCATTTCCTTCCAATTCTAATGAATTTTAAAAAAAAATTTTTGGTTAACAACTTTTGGCTTCTAAACATATTAATTTAAAAAATAACAAACGAATATGTATACAACAGAAGTAAATGTGATCGAATGTCGATCCCATCTCGTTCTATTTTCTCGTTCACTCTCTCTATTTCCTCTCTCTTTCTCACACTCCCATGCATCACATAAAAACTAATGTGAGTTATATTCATGTACGTGAACAAGCGTTAATATCGTAAATGCTATATAAATCAATGTGATTAGCTCTTGAGGTCAGATGTTACAAATGAAACCTTGCCCCCATGTGTATGAATTAGGGCTGTTATCGATTAATTTAAACTTAATCGTTAACTTTTGAAAAATTACCGAATAAGTAATCAATAATTTTGATTTAAGCTAAAAATAAGATGTATGACGTCATTAAACTGAAAATTTCAAGGGAAGTCACAAAAACAAACAATTATTTTTTATTCTAGAATTTAAATATCATGAATTCAATATAATGTCAATGAATTTAAATTTTGTTATTGTTAATTAAGTAAAAACAATGTTTAATTTTTTTTATATTGTTTTCCTTATAAAAACAGTTTATTTTAAAGTTAACAGTTTAAATTTTGTTAAATGAAGAAGTTTGTACGGAAAATTTCAAACTATTATTAATTATTAATAATTAACAATTAATTTTTAAATCAGACAAATTGTGCAAAACATACCCTACTATTTAAATCCCTATTTTATCAATTAAAATAATTTCAAACGATAAAATACTTTTTCGATTAATCGAGAATTAATCGGTAATTTCCGCAGCCCTAGTATGAATCAAACATCACTCATCTCACTGACAGCAAATATTACAGCGTATGCTTTACTAGGGGAGTAGGTGCTGTCTAACTTAATTGCTGTGTCCAAGGAAAAATGTGATATGTATTAGGTAATAGGTGCTATATCCAACAAAGGTAACAGTTGCTATGTCTGACTGGTATGACAGGTGATATGAGTGACTAAGATAAAATGCGCTATGTTTGACTAAATAAGAGGTGCTATTTTTTGACTAAATAAGAGGTGCTATGTTTGACTAAATAAGAGGTGCTATTTTTTTACTAAATAAGAGGTGCTATTTTTTGACTAAATAAGAGGTGCTATGTTTGACTAAATAAGAGGTGCTATTTTTTTTACTAAATAAGAGGTGCTATGTTTGACTAAATAAGAGGTGCTATTTTTTGACTAAATAAGAGGTGCTATGTTTGACTAAATAAGATGTGCGTATTTTGACTAAATAATAGGTGCTATGTGTGACTAAGTTATCAGGTGTTATGTATGACTAAGATAATATATTCTATGTCTGATTAGGTAACATGCAATTTATCATATAGAATAGGACTGCGATAAAGCAATATAAAATAATACAATCCACACAAACGAATCGTATGATCACAACAATAAATTAAAGATTTATTAATTGACTAACACACAAATAATGTCACCAACAGTACATCTAATTTACACAAATTATATTACACTAGCCGACCCTCATCGCAGCATACGCCGCTAATGATTTAGTGACGGTAGACATTTTATGATAGTAATTGTTTAGGAGAGTGTGTGACTACTTTTCTGTCACTGAGCACAACGGAGAGCACGAAGCTATCATGTCAATGTCGAGAAACAAAGCTTACAGTCGTGATGCGAAGTCGTGTTCGAAAAGAAAGTGGGAAATGAACGGGCACAAACACAACTTTTAAAAAAAAATATTAAAAAGCATTGTCTTAGCTGGGGCTTGAACCTACGACTTTCCGCGTGTTTGGCGAATGTAATAACCACTACACTACGAAATACATACTAATCTGTTGTTCTGAAAAAACAAAGTAATTGACCTCAATTCAACGCATTTTTGGTCTCGATGACCCCCACCCTGTCCACTACTTTTTCTTGCAAGCTGATTGGTCGGTGGGGCTAGACAGCTTGCTTGGTGTACGGATGGCATGAAGAGAATTATATATATAGATTATAAAGGAAAAAATATAGTCAAGATTTAAAAAATAACAACACCGAAAAGAAAAAGAAAAAAAATGTTGGGCACAATTACTTACCAAAAAAAAAAAAAAAAAAGAAAATAAACAATATATATATTATGAAGATAAATAATTAAATATATGAATTACAGAGGTTTATTTTTTTTACGATGATCACAGAGAAAATTACTCCCTTTGATTACTTACTATAAACACATAGACAACTACTCGCTATGATTAAAAGTCTATAACTGAATATAATCACATAGACAACTACTCAGTATGATTACAAAGTCAATAACTTACTATAATCACATAGACAACTACTCACTATGATTACAAAGTCTATAACTTACTATAATCACATAGACAGCTACTCACTATGATTACAAAGTCTATAACTTACTATAATCACAGAGAAAATTACTCCCTTTGATTACAAAGTCAATAACTTACTATAATCACATAGACAACTACTCACTTTGATTTAAAGTCTAAAACTTAAAATAATCACATAGACAACTACTCGCTATGATTACAAAGTCTATAACTGAATACAATCACATAGACAAATACTTGCTATGATTTAAAGTCTAAAACTTAATATAATCAGAATAGACAACTACTCGCTATGATTACAAAGTCTATAACTGAATATAATCACATACACTACTACTCGCTATGATTACAAAGTCTATAACTTAATATAATCACATAGACAACTACTCGCTATGATTACAAACTTAATATAATCCCATAGACAACTACTTGCTATGATTACAAAGTCTATAACTTAATATAATCACATAGACAACTACTCGCTATGATTACAAACTTAATATAATCACATAGACAACTACTCGCTATTATTACAAACTTAATATAATCACTTAGACAACTACTCGCTATTATTACAAAGTTATATAACTTAATATAATCACATAGACAACTACTCGCTATGATTACAAACATACTATAATCACATAGACAACTACTCGCTACGATTACAAAGTCTATAACTTAATATAATCACATAGACAACTACTCACTATGATTACAAACTTAATATAATCACATAGACAACTACTCGCTATGATTACAAAGTCTATAACTTAATATAATCACATAGACAACTACTCGCTATGATTACAAACTTAATTTAATCACATAGACAACTACTCGCTATGATTACAAACTTACTATAATCACATAGACAACTACTCACAATGATTACAAAGTCTATAACTTACTATAATCACATAGACAACTACTCGCTATGATTTAAAGTCTAAAACTTAATATAATGACATAGACAACTACTCACTATGATTACAAACTTACTATAATCACATAGACAACTACTCACTATGATTAAAAAGTCTAAAACTTACTATAATCACATAGACAACTACTCACTATGATTACAAAGTCTATAACTTACTATAATCACATAGACAGTACTCACTATGATTACAAAGTCTACAACTTACTATAATCACAGATAAAATTACTCACTATGATTACAAAGTCTATATGATTACAAAGTCTACAACTTACTATAATCACAGATAAAATTACTCACTATGATTACAAAGTCTACAACTTACTATAATCACAGAGGCAACTACTCACTATGATTACAAAGTCTATAACTTACTATGATCACATAGACAACTACTCACTATGATTACAAACTCAGTATGATCACACAACCAACTACTCACTATGATTACAAAGTCTATAACTTACTATAATCACAGAGGCAACTACTCACTATGATTACAAAGTCTATAACTTACTATGATCACATAGACAACTACTCACTATGATTACAAACTTACTATGATCACACAACCAACTACTCACTTTGATTACAAAGTCTATAACTTACTATGATCACGGAGGCTATAACTCACAATGATTACAAAGTCTATAACTTACTATAATCACATAGACAACTACTCACTATGATTACAAACTTACAATGATCACAGAGGCTATGTGAGCGCCCAGCATGGCATAAACACCGCCGCTCGCCCCAACAAGAGAAATCGAAGGGTCAGTGACGGAACTGGTCAGACTACCTGAAGAGAGGTCAAGACCTTGACATTATACGCTCAAAAGTCTAACAGTTTAGGTGCCGTCCAGAAAGTACATCACGCTATTTTTGACCATGTTTAACTCGCCCCTGCCCCTGTCACAAATCTCGCCCCCCCCCCCCAAAAGTACGTCACATTTTCGAACAAAAAATATTTTTTATGAACAAAATAAATAAAATTTAATATAAAAAATCGTGACGTCACAGATAGGCGGACACCCCTCTCCCCCCTGTCACAAACTGTCACTTTTTCTTACACCCCCTCCCCTTCTGGTGCGTGTCGTACTTTATGGACGGTCCCTTATATTGACCTTACAGTTTCAACAAGTTATATATTCTTTTTCGCCTCGTTAATTATCCCCAAGTCTCCCAATGTTTACGGTGTAGGGAACTTTGAAGTCAAACCACGAGTCGCATAAAAAGGGCAACAACTGTGTCTTTCCTAAAAGTAATAGTGAAACAAATTTGTGCATGCTGTCTGTAAAACTGGATCTAATGGTATAATCATAATTTGATTTATATTTTAAAAAAAAAACTTGTGTGATAAAAACGTTTAGTTTCTTTAGACTTCACTATGACACCAGGTCTCATTGTATCATAATGTCTAGGATACGATGCAATTATTATCTGTAAAGAAATATAACGATTAATTAATAGAAAAATCATTTTTAATCGAATAAAATAAATTTAATCGATTAAAATTTTATAACTTTTTTTTTTCTTTAATTTTATATTTTATATTTTTTGTTACTTACACACTTTTCCCTCGTATTATTGTTAATTGTTTAGACATGCATGCACAATTAAGAAGGATTTTATTCATCAATTATTTCAAAGCAGATCGAATTTGCTGTGTTAAGTTCATAACACAATTTGGGAACCATGGAATTACCGCTGCTTAACTGATTTCGCGAAATAAGAATAATCGGAACTTAACGGGATCTACATATGCATTATATAAAATATAATTAATTAAAATTTAATCGATTAAGCGATTTTTTCCCCAGATTTTTATATTTATTTATTTTTAATGAGTACCAACCCTAATATATATAAGAGAGTAAGAGAAAGAATGAGAGAGAGAGAGAGAGAGGGAGAGAGAAGGAGAAAAGAGACAGAGAGAAAGGGGGGAGAAAGAGAGAGACCACCACTTCACCATGAATTAGTTCCTTTGGGAATTCCTTGCTTTGCGACAATGTTTTAGAAATTATCTTTCCCAACAAAAATAAAGGATATTACATGCCAAGTATGGTGGACACTAGATCTAAACATGACGCTATAGGTGGGGTTTTATTTTCGTTCCCCGTTCTCGTAAAAAAAAAAAAAACTTGAATGAGTATTTAAATGTAATTTCCGAAAGAAAATTTCCGAATTTTTTTTCTATTTAAGGGAACTCATTCTAGAGTCACACCAAAGAAGTTTTGACGCACAGAGTGTTTTAAAGTTTGTGCTTTCCTAACTGTCCAGGAAGCTCTTATAGTTTAGAAATAGAGTACGTGATGCCATTAAAACAATTTAAAAATTAAAATATGAATCATGAAAATATATATCACAAAAATGATTTAATTATTTTTGTTAACGTTGAGATTACACGTTTTGTCAATTTTTTGTTTATGGACATCTTAATTTTTTTACGGAATTTTATGGACAGGTAATTTTACGATAAATCTTTACTTACTGTCCGTAAATTTACAGACGGTTGGCAACCGTGAGTGGATATTTGGTTTACAGGTGATATGTAAGCGAAGTGTTAGAACCACGGTAGTAATGTTCCCTCTAAGGAGCGAAGCTGCGAGGCTATTTGACCGACACTATGGAGTTTACAGCGGAGCAAATTTTGTAAAATGTTTTTTTAACAAATGGACGTTGTGCAACTTTGCACTCGTGTTTTTTTGTAACCTTGCACACCGACCAACGAAGATTAAAGTTTGAGAGAACATTGTATGGTAGGTAAACGATTTCTCCCAAATGGACACATTAATTTTATCAACTTTTTGAGCATTCACGTCAGTCAATAGTTTAAAACCAAAATGTTCGTGTAAATGTGTCATTCGTGTATATTTTTTGGCCGATATATTTTACTTTTTGACTTGAGTGCGTTTATAAGTGGTTGGTCGATTAATCGTTGACAAATTTTAATCGTTAAAAACTTTTAAAGATTGATCGAGAAATCCGCAACCTTAATAACTTTATAGGCCGATGCACATCCTTGGGACATCCTTAACATATGTGCAAACGACCCGAACCCTCTATCTGGTATGGTTCAGGATGGGTTGCTGTTCAAAGCTCGAACAGGCTGGGCATTTTAAAAAAAATAAAGTTATTTGTCCCAAGGAACATTTCGTTAAAAAAGATCATATTCAATTTAAGAATTTTCACTTATTTTTCCTCAATAAACAAAAACAAATGCGAACAGTTGTCGTAGATTGCCCCCCCCCCCTACTCCGCCTACACCATAAGTTATCTACTAGCAAGTCTGGAGCGACTCCCTCAAAACCTACCTGAAATGACCCCCAAAAAATAAAGGGCAGCAACTCTGTGTCCCTTGTGTACCATCTCTAAAGGAATTCCGAACATAACCTGCATGCAAACATTGCCGATGATGTGTAAGTATCTAGACATGGGACGAAAAGCAATAGTTGAGACCAGGAGAACACAAGAAACAAAAAAAAAACAAAAACAACCCCCACCCAAAAAAACTTGTTTAACTTTATCTTCGTTGATCAGCTATGGAATACAATGTCTTGATCCATAATATCTTCAAACATATTGTTTTGTCGTTGTCATAGATAGACTGGGTATTTTGGTCAATGTAAGTTAGAGATAGCAGATAAGAGAGAGCGAAAGAATTAAGAGAGACAGAGGGAAATATAAAGGAAGAGAGAGACAGGGGGGTAGAGAGAAATAGAAAAGGAGAGAGAGAGAGACAGAGAGGTTGAGAGAAATAGAAAGGGAGAGAGAGACAGAGAGGTAGGGAGAAATAGATAGAGAGACAGAGAGAAACAGAGAGGTTGAGAGAGAGGGAGAGATGTCTTTCTTTGTTCTTTTTCGACCACAAATAGGTCTTAATGATTAAAGCTGTCTGAAGAATCAAATTAACCAATGTTATCCTTAGAACTCAGATGTGACGGATGAAGTAAGTTTTAAGTCGATTTGTTCCAAAAGGAAACATTGAATTCAAAGACAGACTAAAACTAAAACTCAACATGGTGTTTATTATGATAGTTTAAATTCATGTTTACGACTTTTAGGTAAAAGTTAGTTATAAATGTGGTTGATTTTTTTACATTAAACTGTAAGACTTGAAAGGCACAAGTCTTATTTTAGCTTTTCTGGGATAGGATTATTTACTTTACTTTTGTGTGATTATTTATTGTACTTCTGTGTCAGCGTAATTTATTGCACCTTGGTATAAGGCATATATATTTTACTTCTGTCTTGTCTCATCTATACAGACCCTACTTCTATACAGAAGAGTATTGCGTCCACAGACAATGCCGGTCTCTTGGCGAGTGATGCAGCGTTCACAGGCCACTGCTTCACGCATTACCCAGCCGCATTTATTTCTCTAACAAGTGTTAGGTACCCATTTGGAGCTGGGTTGACTCAAGGACATCCCAGGCCCCGGAAACAAATCCTTGCCTTCTCATGGATTCGAACCCGTGACTATCGGTACTTAAGCCGAGTGCTCATGCCCCTCGATCTCTTCTGTAACAATTATTTCATGCACATATGTGTAAAGCTTCTCTGTACAAGAAGTTATACAACTCACAAGTGATTACCCTTTATGGACAAGCATGTAAGTCAAATACCGCCATGCCTCGTAGCGCCGCCTGGCGTTGTACATGTAAGGGCTGTCCCTAGGGAAACCATCAGTCAAGGTCATGGTCACGCCCTCTCTGTGAAGGGCTATGACGGACAAGACAAATGTCGTCACCTGAAGATAGGGAGTGAAAAGATGAATTGTCACAAACACGAAATCTACCAACGGATACTGCTCTATAAATAAAAAACAAACTATTCACTAGGAAGCTAGATGAAGTGTGATCCTCACCTCGATAACACTGACCAGTGGTCCTCACCTCGACAACACTGACCAGTGGTCCTCACCTCAACTACCCTGACCAGTGGTCCACACCTAAAATACCCTGATGAGTGGTCCTCACATTAACTACACTGACCAGTGGTCCTCACCTCAACCACACTGACCATTGGTCCTCACCTCAACTACACTGACCAGTGGTCCTTACCTCACTATCCCGACCAGTGGTCATCACCTCAACTACCCTGACCAGTGGTCCTCACCTAAACTACCCCGACCAGTGGTCCTCACCTCAACTACACTGACCAGTGGAATAAACAATGGTGGCAGCCAGCATGTATAGTGGACCAGGAAATCCTGCCTTTGGTCACTTAAGAGCATCGGCCCAATGGCGGCTTTGGTTATTCGACGAAATACTTTTTGTCTCTTGTGATTGGTGGTGATCTGAATGGGTGATGTAAGGAAAATAAGATTTCAAGACCAAGGAACTGACCAAGTTTATAACTTGAAGTCATTTTTAAATACAATAAAAACTTGAGACGCCTGTGATTAACTAAGTCAATCTCAGTGTTTCCTTGATGTATTTTTAATCCATTAGCAGAAGAGATGTATTAGAAATCAATTGTTAAAACCCAAGTTTAAATAGGTGAAAACATTCATGGAAAATTAAAGAAAAAAAATAAGGACGCAAATAAGCGCTCATGACATTCTCTTCAACTTCAAGTATGAAATTGTATCAACATTTTTGTACACCATAGATTTATTAACCTGTCCTACTCTATCGAAATTAAAATGAAGCAAAAGGCGTTTTATTTAGTGGCAAAGTAACGGAGCAGTCCGTCCCGGGTGGCACCAAGTTTCTCTTTCATTGAATGGCCAATCTATTTTCACAGGAGTTTATCAGAATTATAGTCTCGATCCGGGTGGTTCTGCCCTCAATATTTGGCTCGGGCTGTGTCATATTTTAAACTTGTAAAACTAGTCGACGTGCCAAACAAATAGGGTGCGTGTAATGTCTTATCTTATCTTATCTTATATGTTACAGACGCTCCTTCTGTACAGAAGATTATTGCGTCCTACGTATTTCTATGGTTTGTGTTTATTCATGTATTCTTAATAGAGTTTTTGTTCTTGTTTTTGTGTTTGTTCTTGCATATAGAATAAGAAAGGTGTTTTTATCTTTATGTCTATTTGAGGGTTGTATTAGGTTATCTTTGTGTTGTATTTCTAAATTAGAATTAATTGCCTTATGTATAATTACCCATCTACTCTTGGTTTTTCTATCCTCTAGTGTTTCAAGGTTTGATGATTTAAATAACGGTATTACTGTTGTCAGTTTTGAATATTCTCCAGTAATGAATCAATGTCAAAATGTATCTTGATGGCGATTAATAGTAATAAATGGCTAGCACTAGCAAGCACAACCTTATGGAAGGATCACTCACAATGTTCACAAACTCCTTGTAGGCGATACTGCTGGTCGGCCTCAGTTCCAGCCGATCTGCGAATTCTCTTCTGTGGGTCTCCGGAATAAGGGGCCATAATCCGAGCTCTTGTATCTCTGCGTCTAGGTCTTTCAGAGCGAGCTCCCCTTTTACGTGCTGTAAAATTAAGTCAAACTCATTGACGTGACCTTATAGATCAGGGGTCGGGACGCCATGGCTCGTGGGCCAGATGTGGCTCTGTTAATTGCTGCATATGGCGCTCAGATAAATGTGCGATTTTTAAAAATAAAAAGTGTACTTAGACTATTTTATCTACATAGTGATTGCATATAAAAACATCATTAAAAATATTGTTATTAAAAAAATCAGATATATAATTATTGTACTTTTAGTGTTACAATTACAAGTTAAAAAAAAAACTATAAAAAATTAAGATTTCACTATAAATCCTTTATATACGAGACATAACAATAAGGATGTTCAAAATAATACGCAGGGCAAAACAATCCGAAAATACAAATTTCTAGTTATGTCTCGTAAAACGCGTTTAATATAATGCGCACCGATCGTGAATATATTTTTCAAAAGTACTGTCAATGTTATGCGCACCTTATTGCGCGACATGAAAGGTTGTGGAACATATTACGCAACACAACACTCTGTCTCAAAAAATTAACATGATATAAAGGGATACATAAAATAATTTCTAAATTAAATAAATCAATTACTGTCCATTAGATCGATTTGAAATTTCGATACGCTATTTTCAACATTGGCATGAGTCTGCCTGCAAAATTTCAGCCCACTAGCTTACGAGAAAATGGGTCAAAATTTATAGATTTTTATTTCGGCAAGGTCGCACGGTCGGTCGGTCGGTCGCCCGTCCGCTGAGATGCCACAAGTTAATATAAATGCACATTTTAACTTACATTTTTACTTTTGAACATAATGTTTGGCTCTCACAGAATGAATTTTCAAAATATGTTGTGTTTAAGTTTATGGCTCTCTCAGACAAAAAGTTTCCCGACCCCTACTATAGTTACTTAAATCATGATTAAAATTGTTAGTATTAAAATACTGACCACCCTGATCCCTTTTAAATATTTCTCCAGAAATCTAAGAAATTAAAAACACACAATTATTATTAGTTTAACTTTAAAATTTCACCACTACAACTTTTAAAGCTTAAAGTAAATACCTTCAGGAAAATCGGCTTAAATTTCTGGAAGAAAAAAAAAAGAGAACAAAATATAAAAGAGAAATGTGAAGAGACAGAGTAATTTTAAGGATGAACTCCTTAAAAGACAAACTCTACAGAACTTAAACTAAATCTAAAAATTTTTTTTTTTAACGAACGCGTGTATGTATGACAGAGGTTTTATCAATTAAATATAGAACCCACTTGACTCATTTTCAAATGACCTTCGCAAATCTTGTACCCGAATTTATTATTTAAGATTTGAATACGTTTGAAAGGTCACATTTTTATATTGACATCATTTAAAGAAAGCCAATAATTATTTTCCCACAAATCGTGAGAGGCTCAACCAAAAACTTTTGATATTAATTTTTATTCGTTGTGTAGCCTTCTAAAACTTTTACGAACCTTAGACTCTTTTTTTTAGAAATAGTTTTACCACGAGCGACAATTTTGGGGGGCCTTGCTGATTCTTACATCAAAATTCTCACTCTGTTTTTATGGGCTGTTCTTGATCTAGAATAGTTATCTCAAAACTACGGCCCGTGGGCCAGATGCGGCCCTCGAGGCCATCTCACCCGGTCCCTTGAGGCCTTTTAATCTAAAAAAAAGATACTATTTTTCCCAGTAAGTTTACCACAAAACTTAATAGTTTGGGGGGGGGGGAGAGCTAGAAGTCGGCCCCCAAACTGATGTTTGACAGATAATGTGGCCCTTCGTCGTAAACGTTTGGAGACCTTTGATCTAGAAACACGATTTAACCATAGAAACACGATTTAACCATAGAAACACGATTTAACCATCCCGAGTACTTACGTCATCAAGAGTAGATATCAGTTGATTTTTCAATTCTTTATTCGTCATTTTCGAATCAGTTGGTTTTAGATTTCATTGAAGATGAGCAGCTAATGATAATAAAATTTTAGTGAGTACATATTTATTCAGAAGTAAATTGTTCTTTCTACATGGCTACGCAACGACATTCAAACAAAGCTTAGTTGCAGGAAGATGTTCTCAGATTAATATTGAAACACAGTGATGCAATATAAGAATAATGAAACATCAGCGTGGTAATATAAATAACAGCTTATTCAGGTTTGACTCAAATTAATTACATTATGTCTTTTTATGGCGACTCTATGCAATGTATGGGTGAAAGAATAATTTTATTTTTTGACACTCATGCACAGTATTCTTCTAACAATATTACATCCACTTTTAAACGTTGTAGCTGTAGAGCTATGAATTTAACGTCATTAAAAAAAAATCTTAACTAGAATAAATATTGACTCTTATACTTCATGGCATCTTTAATTAATACAATTTACAGATAAGTAAATAAAATATCTTCTATCGATTCTTACCATTTGAAAAGTGTTCAAGTTTTGTCAATTGAAAGATAAGAAACACAATTTGTACCTGTCAACGATAGTTACAATAGTTTATGTCTCCATAGGCATTACTCGGGTATTTGCACATTCACCTGAAATAAAATGCGTTAAGTTTATCAATAAAATAAAGTTAAAAGGATTTAAGTTTGATTGTTAAATTTAAACATTAAAATCGAACGTTAAAATTTATGTTATTACCCAGGCTTGAAGTTTATGCTTGAAGTCTTTGTTTGATTAATAATTTTACCAGTTCTACAACGCTGTTCTACAGAAATATCGTTAGCAGGTCAACTTTGTAGGAGCTAGAATCTTTTATTCTGATTTGAAACACTTGAGGACAGAAGAAACAAAATAGAAACGGGTAAGTAATATATTAGCCAGTGCTGAAGTTTAGGTGCCTAAATGTAGTTTTTTTCTTAATATTAACTATATAAAAAGTAAAAATCACTAATTCTCCCATTCACCAATTAGTTAGAAGCATGAAACTTTTGGAAGTTGTTGGGTACACTCTCACGACGAGAATTGGCGAAATATTATTTTCAATTTCACACTCATTGCGGCCGGGGCCTCAAAAATTGTTTTTTTAAATTAATATGTGCTATATACAAATTGAAAAGTATCATTTTTCCTGTTTCTTAAATAGGTAAAAGCATAAAACGTTGAGCTTCTGTTAAATACACTTCCACGATTGTTGCAGGTGAAAAAATACTTAAAATATCCCTTACTGGGCGCGGGAAGCCCAAATATAGTTTTTTTATGCACTCACTCACTCATCACCAATTCTCCAACTTCCCGCAGCTAAGTGCGGGTAAATTGCTAGTTAAGTAATATTGGGAGCGGCAATTCCACATTTTTTCATACTCCCATACTTATATTAAATTAAGCTAATCTCATAATTATAATCACATAGTAATAGCAAATCATTGCCAATCGTCTACAAGCTTCAGGAGGAACAGTTCAATGTGTTGACAATCCTTCGACAAGCGTTCCCGTTCGTTTACTTAAACTTTTTTTCATGCACTTAAAAAAAGAATCTAAAAAATCCCAAAAAGATGAAGAATTTATGAAAACAAATTGCCCAGGAGGTAAATCATGCGAAAGCCAGACCTTCGGAAAAAGCCACGTATTTAAGAAATAAAATCATTTATCTTATCATTGCTTAAATGAATGCTGTCCTGTCTTTCTTACGTTGTAGCGGCATTTCATAAATTTGTGTTGTACACATCTTCTGAAAAAAATTCTTTTAATTTTATTGAAGGAGCTTCCGTAATGTGCAAGACTTTGTCTACTAACTAATTATTTAAATTGTGTTAGAAGCTTTTTGACACTAAATTACAAACATCCGTTAACATTGACAATCGCATTGTAAATGCTAAAATATCTGATCGTCTTTGACGTCTGATTTGGAAGTGACGTGTGTTATTTTATTGTATTGGGCATACAGACCCCGTCTATGCAGAAGCTTAACAGCCCAAGGGTTCCACGCTTTTCCCAGCCTCTTTTGATCCCCTAACTAGTGTTGGGTACTTATTTGGAGCAGGGTCGATGACTTAAGGACACCCTTGGCCTCGCGATCAAATCATGGCCTTCACGAAGATTCGAGCCCGTGACCATCGGTACGCTATATGAGCCCACAAGCCACTAGAGCACCTTGCCACTAGTGAAAGGCCGACAATTATTGCAAATGCCATGCAGTTTATAGATCCATGATAAGCATCTGCCTCACTAAATTGCCGTGACATTTTATGAATTCATTTTTGGTTCTGCAGTCTCTGGGGTGTTCATTCTCTTCCGTCTCGAGAAAGTTTCCTTTATTTACCCTTACTGGTTATTTTTCTCCTTGTTATGGGAAGTCTTTCGGTTTCAATTGTTTTATGCATCCTAAGTTACGATGCTTATGCTCTCCTTTACTTACATTAAAGTGTTTTCAATTTGGTGTCACCTCCAATGATGGTGTCATCCATTGCAGTCAACGCCCCCCCCCCACAAACTCTAGCCACGCCCCCCCCACAATCTCTAGCCACGCCCCAGACGTAAGTTAATGCATTCTAAATTAGACATCCAACGCAACAATCTAATACAATAATCAGTTAGCCGTGGTTTAAAAAAAACATTTCCATTTCCAAGATCTAACCTATGCAAGCCATCTTTCTACCGTCTGGTATTCGGGTGTGGCATGTTTGGCCTAGACCTGGTATTCGGTTGTGGCATGTTTGGCCTAGACCTGGTATTCGGTATGGCATGTTGGACCTAGACCTGGTATTTGGGTATGGCATGTTGGACCTAGACCCGGTATTCGGGTATGGCATGTTGGACCTAGACCCGGTATTCGGGTGCGGCATGTTGGACCTAGACCCGGTATTCGGGTATGGCATGTTGGACCTAGACCCGGTATTCGGGTATGGCATGTTGGACCTAGACCCGGTATTCGGGTATGGCATGTTTGGCCTAGGCCCGGTATTCGGGTATGGCATGTTTACCCTAGACAAACGTGGCAAAAGAACACCTTATCAACATTTAAAGCGCGGCAATAGTGAAGAGAACGGAACGTCTTATTTATGGTATTTTCTTTACCGCCATCTTTGATGTCAACACGTGACATAGATGGTGGCCGGAAAAGGTGTGGGAATCATGGGAATTTTTGGGAAGGTGGCGTGTATGGGCTGGAAATTCTTGATTTTTTGGAAAATTTTATCATCCATCGGATTTAGTAAAAAAGCAAAAAGTGAAAATTAGATTTCTATTAACATTTCATGCATCCGAATCAGGAAAAAAAAGGGGGTGGTATGCATAAAATAAATTATAACAATCGAACTGCTACTCCCCAGAATAAATTTTCGTGGTCACTAAGTGACCTTTTGATCACGCTCCGGGTTATATTGAATAACGGTTTAAAATAAACTAAATAGTCTATTGTTTTCTTACTTATTTAGCTATACTACGTGATCGACCTTGCGGCCTCCTCGGCCAAACAAAGTCTTTTCAACAAAATTTAACTCAAATTTCTACTGTAATATTAGCGCACCGGAGGCAATGCCAAAAAGAACGCTATAACAATTTTAGCACTATTTTCCAAAACCACCTCCTGGGTAAAATTTATCGAAACAAATGATAACACTAATTACCTTTATATAAATCATTGGCGTCTGAATACAATATTTTGTTCCCGCATGTACGCATCGCTCTGTAATAGCAAAAATGTAAATATTAAATAGATTAACGCAACCTTTTTTTTTTTTTTTGGTTTAATTTAAGTATAACACTAGTTATAATAACCTTAGAACGTTTATCTTTGAAACAAATATAAAGAAAATATAAAATATTTTAAAATGCCACCTACGTGAAATTTAAATGAATAAGTGACAAAGCCTCAAAGTCTTAATTAAAGCAAGTAAATGGTCCCCACTATAAGATTTGTGTCCTTTTCTTAACATTTACTTTAAGTTTAAATATTTTAGTGACCAAGTTTTGCACTTATTTACACATACTTAAGACCATTTCCGCTTGGTGTGCATTTTTCGGTGTGCTTCAGAGTAGTTCAAGACAGGTCTGGGCACGTCAGCAAAGGTCAGGAAAAGTCAGGACACGTAAGGACTGGCCAGTTGTAAGATTGGAAAATAATCTGAAGGAACTGAAGAGTGCTGCGAGGTTCACCCTGAATATTGTTACGTATGGACATATCAGGACAGGTAAAAAAGTTAAAACACGTCGGGTATGGTCAAGAGGGCTCAGGAAAGGTCTTGACTAGTTAGGATACGTTAGCACGAGGCATAAAAAAGCCAGGACACGTCCATTCAGTGCAGGACACATCATCACACCCAGAACATGACAAGACAGGTCCGTACACGTCATGACAGCCAAGAAATGTCAGGACACGTGGGTACAGGTCAGCATAGCTCAATAAATGTCAGGACAGGTCATGGCAGGTCAGATCAGGAGGGCCGGTCCCAATCAAAGTGTTTATTTTCTTATATATATAACTGACTCATTAATATTTTTCAAACTTCCCGTTTAAGAAGTAAAATTTCCAGATGTGTTGAGTACACTCTAAATGCGATAAAAGAATTCTAAATTACCCGCTCATGGGGCGCCGGGGGCCCGAATGAAGTTTTTTTTCTCATTTAAAAGTCACTCATCGCTAATTCTCCAACATACCATTTAAGTCGAATCAACAAACTTTTTTTCTTACATAAAGACTGACACATCCCTTATTCTCCAACTTGCCATGTAGGTAGAATCGTGAAATTTTAGGGAGTTTTTACGTATCCTGCCGCGATGGTGACAGAAAAAAAATTAAATCATCTCACACTAAAGGGCCGATGGTCCAAGTGTAGTTATTTCACAATATGAGCATTATAAAACAGACTCATCTTTAAATCTCAAAATTCCTGTGTAGTTAGGAGCATGACAATTTTAGAATTTGTTGAGTACCCACCAGACAATGGTAACAGATTTTTTAAAAAAATATATTATCAGTTCGATAGGATCACGGGAAGTATGTAATTTCTTACATTTTGTTTATCTTTTTGCGTGGGACTACGAAAATAAGATAAGACTATTTAAGTTAATATATTTAGTATATCCATCTTTATTCAGATTGAAATCAATCGGTTTTTCGAATTGGTTTTACGCGGATTCTCAACGATACTGAAATCCTAATTTACCGCTGCAAAGTATTTGAAGACATTTTCTCGTGAGCCAGTAATATGTTAATTATTAGGAAAATGCATAGGTAGATTGGTTGCTGCTTAACTGTTTTTTTAAAATAATTTGATTATTCAAGAGATAAAATTACCTTTTAGTTCTATTTCATATCTATATACAGTCGGATCCGGTTACGTCAACGGGTTAGGTGTTTGCCGAAGGCGTCGAGATAACCGAGGATCGAGATAAACGACAACCAAAATGGCGGCAAAATGTTAACATGTGCTTGAAATTTCTGTATAGACATGATATGCGTCAAAACTTGAGAATGTTCATGTACATGTTTTTGTAGTTGTTTTTTTTTTTACACAACTGTGTTGCAGTCATTTGTTTGATAAAGTGATCGGCATGGTATAAAAGTAGACATAGATGTTTGCTAACAACAAAAGACATATGTGCACCAACTGTTGATCCGTTTAATCAGGACAGGTTAACCTTAACTTCATTTAGTTTTTATATTAGCTTGTTACCTGTAGTTAATTTTTTTTTTTTGTGTTACGTCAGAATACCAGTGCCAAGATGTGAGCGACCGTGACATCAGAGCGTTTTCTTAATACTAATATTTTCTTTCTACAAATAATATAAAAGTACACGTCATCAATGTAAGTGGAGTTCTCTAGTGAATGGTTTTAAATTTAAAGAAGTATTGCCTGGTAAGCGAAGCATAGTACCAGAAGTAACACAGCGCTGAGAGCTGAACGCAAGCGGGCTGTGACGTCACTAGTAGTAGTGAGGTGGAAAGTGGAAATTCGATACCTTCCCTTTCTTGGTTCTAAAAAATTTAAGGGAAAATACGGACAGGGCAGTAAAAGGGGCTTTTTCTTCTAACATTAACCGACAAACTGACTTGACGAGAATTGATAATCGAGATAACCGACGTTCAGTGGCAAATCGGGCAATCTTTTGTACTCGAGATATAAGGGTTTTGTCGCTTAATAGAAGCGACATAACCAATGAGAAAATGCCTAGACAAAGAGAGAACGGCGTTTCCACTTCAAACGCGTCGACATAATAGGGTTGGCGAGATAACCGAGGTCGAAATAAGTGAGTCCGACTGTATTCACTCTCTTATAAACCCTACATCTGTAAGAAAATTAAATGGAAAAGACGTAAACAAGGTAAAGTTTAGCCTTACAGGACGTAACAAAACAGCGAACGTTTCGGCAAAGAGCCCTTTTCAACGGACATACAATACACACATAAAACGAATATAAAAAATAAAAAATAGAAACTTAGCTGCAGTGAAATCCAAAGAATCTGTCCTGCATAAATTGCCCCTAAACACAATTTTATGTAATTTGCATATTGAAACACTTGTCACATGAGGATATTTCTTTTCATTTTATTTTCGGATCGAATAAAAGTTGGAAAATGAAAACATATCCAACATACAAAATTTAGCAAGAATTTATAAGCACAACTTATTACGCTTTTTGGCAAAATAAAAATAACTGAAGAAACAAATTTTTATCATGAATGAAAGTAACAAATACATTTTAAAAAAGTCATGGTCGTAAAAACAACTAAGAGAAAAAAAATGTATATTAAAAAAAAATTAAAAAATAAAAAAAAATAAAAAAAATTAAATCAGGTTATTTCGTCATGAAATGTTTATTCAAGTCTTGTAACCGTTGCATTATATTAGTTAAGACTATCTGTATCGAACCACGTGACTGGACCTCACCAATTCCAACATTTGCAAGCATAGCGATTAGTATGACCTGGCCAATTTTCTAGTTCTGTGCACCATGCATCATTGACGAAACAGTCTCCATGTTGGAAGTTATTGTTATCACATATCCATCTACATGTGAAGGTGGTATTATCTGGTTCTCGATATCTAAAATTAAAGTAATTTATACTGTTCATTAAACTAAATATTCAGATAACCAGTTTATATATATATATATA
>MUZC01000128.1:1662-32287 GCA_002072015.1 Radix auricularia
TTTGGGCCTACAGGCTACAGGCCTACTTTGCGTGATTGTCGACCTACTCAACACCTTTCCTACATTTAATTTCAATGGAGTGAATAAAATTTTATTTATATAGCTTACATAAGAAAATAAAAACATTGAGTTTGAGTGGACCCAATTGATGCAAGTTTTACATTTAAAAACACGTCTATTGACAGTCTATTGCTGATCATATTAATTATCACGGAAATCTATTATTTATTAAATTTGTTATTCATACTTTTGAAATTGTATTCTGTTATTATATATTAAACTCTAATCGATGAATCGACCCATCAGTAACAAATTATTGGAGATCGAAAAATTCTAATTCATTAAAATTTTAACGATACATCAATTAATTAATCTTTAATTTCCGCATCCCTAATATATAAATTAACAAAAATAAACGATTCATTAAATTGATTAATCTTTTTTTTAAAAAATAATTGATTAAAATTAATTTGATCGATTAAAATTCAATTTAAATTTAATAAAATGTTTCTAATATTTTTGTTTCCAAAAGGCTCAAAAGGAATTGATAATGTAAATTTAATGCCCTGCAAACTACAGTATCTTAATATGGGCCCTTAATTAAGTACTCATGAACCAAGTTTGGTCAAGATCATTCCACTTACCCAGTAGTATAGCTAATGTTTAAAATATGTTAAAGCTCATATAAGGGTGAAAACACAACACTTTGGGCACTCGGCAAAAATATATTGTCATTGTCCTTCAAGGCAGTAAACTCAACAACCTCCAAAATAATTATGTCGATCCTAATCCGTCGGATACTAAAACAAAAAATGTTTAGTAAGTTATTAAAGTCTCACATTCATTTATATATAAACTATATTTGAAATTATTTATAGACGATCATTAATTACATTCCATTACTGTTAAAAATAGAAAAAACAGGGAAAGTAGTCATTTACAACCATTTAGTATTAAATAACAGTATAAATGTGTTAAAAAACGGTTTAATATTTACAGTATAAATTAATACCGGATTTTATTGTAAATGATAATAAATTACATTATCTTACTGTTTTTTTTTACAAAAACAGTAAAAAAATTACATTGACAGCCGTTTAGTGTAAAATAACGGTATATAAGTGCTAGAATACATTGCATTTTTTACAGTGCACTCCACCCCACTCCCCCCCCCCCCCCCCGTAACACTTCGTCACAAAACTTAGACGCCGCTCTAATATAACGTCACAAAACTGTGGTAACCTCCCCCATAAAAGCGATATTTTCTGTTTGAAAAGGAGTAAGGTTCAAATCCATGGGAAGCCAGGGACTTGTTCCCGGGGCCTAGGGCGTCCCCGAGTCCCACCCAGCTCCAAATGGATGAAAAGCGGCGGGGTAATGCGTGGAACCCTTAGCCGTGGCATGTGAACGCTGCATCACTTGCCAAAAAAGCAACTGCTGCCTTGCAGATGGTCTTGGCTGACCAAAGGCTATGGAAGCAAATCCAGAAAATACAGCAGGCTGAAGTCGGAGACCACGGGCCAATTGGCGCAAAACTCGTGGCACGCAAAACTCAATATTCAATATTGAGAACGAAGAAGAAGAAGAAGAAGAAATCACTTTATTGTGATTTTAGTTTTAGTATTAAATTAGTGTAAGGGTGCGCTAATATCGTAAAACGCGTGAATCCATGTAAAACGGCATTAAATAAATATTAAGAAATGGAATATTTAAGTGCAACTTTAATTTAAAGAAGCGTGTTTTGACTTGACGTAACAATTCATAAAATCCCATCCCTCGTGACACGTCGTCACAAATGTGGGACTCCCACCCCTTTTTTGGTGCATGACGTCATTATTGACTCAGCCTTAATGGAAATAACTTACAAGTGTTTAAATAATTAATAAATTAATAATGGAACGGACTACGAACATAGCGTGATCTAATGAATATCACTCTCTACTTCGCATGTAGTATTGATTGGAAACAAAATTTCTGTTATAAGATTTATTTCAACGTACAATTAAAATGTTTACAATGTAAGTGTTAGGAACAAATAAATGTAAGTGTAAGAAACAAAAAGGCAAAACGCATTATCTTTTTGAACGTTTGGCCCAGACAAAGTGTTCACATTTTTTTACAAAAAAAATTTAAGTATTTTCTGCATTTTAAGTTAGTTTAACCTTTCTTTAACTTATTCACCTTTTAAGAAAGCTGTCAAATTATTTCTTGTAACGTTATGATATTATTTCTTCTCAACAAACAATTGTGACTTGCTACCATATTGTTTAAATATTGTTAATTGTTTCTTGTGATATTATTGTTTTTTTGTGAACTAAAACTGAATCGGTGAGTAAAAATAATGGGAAGATGGAGCAACAGCCAGAGGGGTGTTCGCTAGCATGCCCAGGCCTAGCAGATCAGACCAGTGGTGGGGTCTAAAACGAAGGGAACAAAGTTTGGTGACCCAAATGCGCACCGAGCATTGCCCAACCAAATCTTATTTTAATAGGCTGGATCACAACAGGGACCCCAATTGCCGCCAAGCCTCTGAGACGATCACACACTTGTTGACGTCATGTCCCGCGCTTGACATAGCCGGGGAGGTTAGGGGAGTCCTACGTTCAGACAATGTTGTATGGCACTGCCCAACAGATGGAGCAGATTGCCCAAGTAAAAGCCAAGGCCTTAAGAGAGTAGATCTCAGGCCCAAAGAATATGTGTTTAGTAAAAATAATGATATATAATCTTATTCCATTAACATTTATTAGTCCAGGGCCGATTCGTCTGAGGCCGTTTTGTCGGTGAACCCAAACCTATATATTATATAATGCATTTAGTGTTCATCAATAGGTTCGAAAATCATAGCATTTCGTTGTCAATGTAAATGTATCCCTAAGATAGGGATCGAAGTGAAGTGGCGCGTACCACTTAAATAATATTTCGCAATATACAGAAATACAAAAGTGCATGACAGTGCTGCCAGCGACAATTTTAGGAAAAACCTAGCCAACACGTCAAAATAAACCTAGATTAGAAGGAAAAAACGAGAAAAAAACCTAGGCATGCTAAAAATAAACAAAAATGACGTCACAAAGGTCCTCACCCCATCCCCTTATTTCAAACAGAGCATGTCTCAAATAATTTTTTTTGTCAAGTATTATTCAAGTATGTATTCAGTGATCTTATATCTTATATCTTAGATATACAGACGCTCCTTCTATGCAGAAGATAATTGCGTCCACAGACCATGAGAGATGATCTGTTGGCAAGTGATGCAGCGGTCACAGGCCACGGCTATAGGGGTTCCACGCATTGCCCCAGCCGCCTAACTATTGTCTAGTTAGGTACCCATTCGGAGCTGGGTGACTCGGGGACTCCTCAGGCCCCGAGAACAAATCCTCACTTTCGTGTGGATTCGAACTCGTGACCATCGGTATGACAGTCGAGAGCGCTACCTCTCGACCACCACGTCCCACGTTCAGTGTAAGTGTAATGGTGCAATCCAATAGCGTCAAGGGTGTGAGGCCATTTAAAACGTCACTAAATAGTTAGGAATTAATCAAATATTAAAGTGGAGCTTTCATTTAAAGTTGCGCATTTTTTAAGTGGCGTCACAGTTCTTAAACAGCCCCCTCCCCCTTGTAACAAATCTCAAAAAAGTATGACTACATTCCATCCTTCCCCAAAATCGTTAATTGGCATTTATTAATATATTTTACATAACTATTTGTAAATTATACTTACCTTTGAATTTTATTTATCATTTATTAAGTTTATGTAATTATCTTTATAAATCCTTTGGCAATCTTATCAGCATTCTTGGAATAGTTCACTTTGACTATCTGAGTCTTGTATTAGATTATCTTTAGCCTACACTGAATACCACATATACTTCAGAGTTTTTTGTCTCATCGCCGACAGAAGAAAATTTTAGAGCCTCTGATAGTCTAATAAAATTGAATATTTTTGCTCAATCAAGTTGTTTTATCTTGTACCTATAAAATTAGTGCGCGTAAGCATCATCGAGCTAGAATTGTACAGACATATAGGCACTGATATGGCATGGCGCCATCTTTTGAATTTAGTAGCATAGAGCCATGGCCATAGACAATGATAGTTATAACAATGGAACATCAAAGAGTGGCTAAAAATACTGTTGCTAAATACTGCTTATTTTTTATTTTGAAAAAATCGAACTATTTAAAATGTTAATTGCATATATTAAATTATTTTGTTTCATACACACTTAATATTTACTATAAAAAAACAATTAAAAAAAAAAACCTAGATTGTGACTATTTTCGAAATAAAAAACCTAGAAACCTAGACGTGGTCAAAAAAACCTAGATCTAGGTTGAAAAACCTAGCGCTGGCAGCACTGGTGCATGATATTTAGTTAAAGATCCATATAAAGTAACCTTAAAATATCAATTTCATTGTTTCTGTAGTTCCAAATAAATGCAATTTTTAAAATGTATATATTTTATTTTTGGAAACGAAAGTTTCAGTTACTATAAAGAATTTTATTTTAGTAACACAAGTTAATAATAATATGTCTCACAATATTAAAATAATTTTCAAAAGAGTTGAAAAGAAATAAACAATTCTTATCTTATCACCTACATTATCTCAAGAACAACGCAATTGATAAAATTTATTTGTACTGGTGCTCTGTGGTGCAAATAAATTGTAATGCACATCAGATGTTGACACTAAAAAATTATTTTCAGATAGATGGTTCATTTTCACTGACACAATTATATATATAATAGCCCAGTGGTGTGGGTATGTTTGTAACGTAACGCTCAAAAGATGTACCACAGTCTACAGCAGTTAGTTTAGTTGAAAAATCGTGTTTTGATGAGCACTGTAAAAATATTTAATAGGATGACGTCATTGTTTGGTGTGCATCGGTGCGCAAAATACGGTGCGCAAAATACAACCCCTATTATTATTATTAAATAAATACTTTGCGTACATTTCATAAAGTTTAATAATTCGTATTTATCAAAAAAGGACAAGTTAGTTGGTCTTTAAAAAAAAGGTTGGCGCCGTAGGCGCCCTAAAAAACGGGGGCGCCGCAGGCGCCACGGCGCCTGGCACAATCTAGTATATAATATAGATCTAGTACCTATTTGTACACCCACATAGTTGGAAATATAATGGTATTATTTATGTATAGATCTAGTTGGATACAAATTACGCTATCCATCAATTTTAAAAAAATCTTAAGCATTGATTCATTTTTGTTAATTTACTATGATTTTTCATTTCGTTGTAAAATATGTTGAGAACATTCGATAGAACATCGCTGCTACTAATACCGTGAGGTGCTGGAATACCAGCATCATCCACACTTACAAAACCGAATTGAATTTACAAAGCGTGATAATTTCAAGTGAGGCTAGAACGAATTCGTTTCGACGATGAAGCTTCGGTTTCATTTATGTTTCAAGCATCGAATTGTGCAGAAGGGTCTGAATTTGTTTGATTCTCAGCATTTATATTTATAATTTATTCTCTTTTTAAATACATCCATTGGTTCTCTCTTTGCTGTACATAACTTGGGGTTAAAAAGCGCCTTGACAAAACTAGATTAATTTTTTTATTTTAAAAATTATAGATATTTATAATATTCACTAAAATTTAGCCTACTAAATTTTTAATTAAATTTAAAATAAACAATATATCTGGCAATTGAAAAATAGTTTGTTATATTCAGTCAGATATTGTGTTTCTTAAAATCAGCAGACGGCAAGTTCCGAATGATGGCGTGAGAAAACTTAAAGATCTTTGTTTAATGTATGGGCCAGTTCAAAACTCGTATCTATTTCAAATTCAAACACACAAATTAAAAAATATATATTAGGGCCTCGGAAATTAACGATTTATTTCTCGATTAATCGTTAAAAATTTTAACGACTAAATTATGTTTAACGATTAATCGACCCATCTCTTACAAATTATTGGAAGACAAATTTTAAAAAAAATATTAAAACACAGCGGCCCATAAATAATAAATTTCCTGACGATTACAAGAACTTTTTGGTTTGAAACTATTGATTGACGAGAATGATATAAATGTTGCTAATGTTTGCCTACCTTGGTTCTAACACTTCGGCTAATTATCAAATCAAATGAAAGGCGTATCAAGTTAATGACAGCAATGGAGTCTGACTCAGAAACAGAAAAGGACGACAGCTCTTCTGATGAATTTCTGCGTTACAAAATGGGGATCAAGGTTACTGAATTCATGAACCCTTTACAGTGGTAGAAACTTAATGAACACCGATATCCTATAATGTCATTCCTTGCCAAGACCATTTTGTGCATAACAGTTACCTGAGTTCCATATGAGTGATTGTTCTGCTCGGCTGATTATATTGTCAATTACATTTGACCCGCTCATCACTTGAATTTGAATCAAATAATTTCAACACACTTGACTTGATGCGTAGTTGGTTAAAGATGACATATTAAGGACACATTCCAGTGTTATTTAGATTTTCAACAAGAACGTTTAATAAGAGTTACTTATGACATCATACAAATAATCGTTAATTTTTCAAAAGTTAATGACTAAATTTAATTTAGTCGTTAACATCACTAAAATAAATTATTATTGAAATTGATAAAATTTATTTCATTAAAAAAATGTATGCGCTTATTGTTGAACAATTGACAGATATTGAAGGTTAGTATTAATAATTAATGGATGCAAATGGAATATTATAATTATATTATTTTCTTTCCTGTCTTGATAATTTCTCTGGACCAGCAGTAACACTGTTTTATATGGGCCATCCATATATTACTTACGCACAAAAGTCACATTTTCGTAGCCCCCTCCCGCCTGTTGCACCCCGTACATTTTTGGGATCCCCCATGCGTACGTATAAATCCCCCCTCCACTTATTGAAAAATGATATTGGTTTTACCGTTTGGGGTAGTCCATAAATGTCGTCACACGCCTAGGGATGGAGGGGGAGAGTAGGGTCACGCATTTGTGACGATGTGACACAAGGGGGAGGGGTGTTTAAGAAATGTGACGTCACATAAAAAAACGCGCTACCTCAAATCTATATATATCCTATATTTTTTTTTTGGTCCCATAACCTCTTTTTATCGAGGTCGTAGAGGATTCTAATGTTTCCATTAGAATATTCTCGGGCTTAATAGACACTGGCGGCGCCCATCCCTCTCCAGGTCAGCGGAGGACTTTCTAAGTGTTAGTCATTGCACAACATTTTTATAGTGGCTTTTCGTGGGCTTGAACCCACGCCCCTCAGCTTGTGAGGCTAGCGCACTATTGACTTCGCTACCCAGCCGCCATATATCCTATATGTGGAAGAAAATCAGAAGTCCCGAGCCTGCGCTCTTCATGGGGCTTCCCGGAAAACCCCCTCAGCCCTCTGTCCCCCTAAGGGACGTAAAGACTGAGAAGCCCCCCCCCCCCGGAACGGTCGCTGCTACAAGCGGCCGCCTGGGCGTCCAGGAAACTAGGTCGAAAATGCCTCCCACTAAAGTATGCCTCCTGAGGGAGGGGTGGAATTCCCTACTATGACTCGCTATCAACAAAGTATCACCCCGGCAAAGCATACGAGTCTCAATGGTTGGGATCGCCGTAAAGCGGGGGATCATCACTGACCTACCTATGGTTTAACCCCCACCGGAAGGTTTTCTCAGAGCTGGCGTCCAAAAGCGTTTCCTAGCGGTACCTTTTGCTATTCCGTACTGGCGCTCCTTACACTAAACCGGCACCGCTCAACAGCGTTGCTAGTTAATTGAGGGGGACGAAACGGTCGCTTCGGAGTAACCCGACCCTCAACGGGTACTTTGGTTTTCATCATCGCGATACCTCAAATAAAAGTTTCTCTTACACTTTTGATTGCCTACAATTTATTTCACTACATTTTTAATGGCTTCATACGTCCTACGATTTTAATATTAAAGTGCAGACTGACACTAAATACATGTTTCTAATTTGAAACATGGTAATTTTTAATTACGTTTTAGGGGGAAGGTGTCAAATCTTTGTGATGTTAAATTGGAGGGGGGCGGGGGGGTCTAAGTTTTGTGATGAGGGGGGGTTGAAATCGGCTGAGGCACCGGTGGGCGAAAGAGAAACTTCTACTAATTTAAAAAATGGAAATATAAAGCACACATATTTTAGCAATGTGTGAACGTTTGGTCTGAATCAAATATTAATTACTTCCAGGTAATTAAAGGTTCAGAATTTCGTTAGCATTAAATTATAAAACATGACTGAAGTCTCAGTTTGTCCCGATTAATCAGTCTCGAATGCCGTTTGCAGTCTGAGCGGTTTACGTTACTAGGCTTACTAGTATGCAAATTAAATTTGTTGTGTGTATGTACACAAGCACACATGTAGTCAAGACACCCTCCCACGTACGCATCCTTAAGCAAAGTGCCGTTAGTTGAAATCCCTCCCCCACCTTGTGTACGTAATATATGGATGGCCCCTTACCCAGCAGCAACTCATCAAGAACTAGAGTTTGGTTATTTTCAGATGACTGTTTAATCTATAGAACAAGTGTTCAGTCAGAACAAAATACCAAAATATTAAAAAAATTATATATTTTTACAATAAAGGAAAGATTAATTGAATATCTTTCCACCTAGCAGAACATAAAAGAAATAGAAACGAATATATATAAACTACTTCATTATAATAATTTTTTCAATACTAAAATAGCAGACGGCTAATCCAAATTAAACTTGTAGAGTATTTAGGAGTAATTACAAACAATTGAAAATTTGTTATTGAATTTACATAAAGAATATACATATTAATAAACTAATTTTAAAATACAAGTCAACTTTAGCGTGACTATATACACAAAATAATCATTGTAGATTGCTAGCAGGTAGAATCAGTGGCGGATTTAGCTATAGGGCAGGGGGGGCGGTCGCCCCCCCCCCCGCGCACCTGTTCGGTCTAAAATGGCGCCCCCCTTAAGACGCCCTTAATGAACACTAAAAAGGTGTAACTAGAGCTGAAAAAAAGATTGTTAAACACGAAACTTTTTATCAATCACTAAACTGCAATACGACAATATTGGCTTGCTAAATATCGTATTTCAAAACTGCAATATCTGGTTTGGTCAGTCAGGAGCGTCGCTAAGTGGAAAAGAATAGAGAAGCATTGAAACGAATGTTAGGCGTGACATTGTTTTAGCAAAACAGAGGACACAGAGAACAATTTTGCTTTATTGATGGTAGTTGAAGAAATACTGGAAATTTTCGTTAAATGTTAAGTTTATTAGCCAACTATGATTCCACTTTAAACAGTCATCTAAAGTTTAAAAAGAAAATGAAATTTATTTAAGTAATGATGTGCAAATTCATTTAATTCTATCATTTGCACCTGAATTTTCAGCAGCAATTGATAAAAAAGTTAAGTCTTCACATTTCTTTTCTTTAATTATTGATTCAACCATTAATATATCTAAAATTCATCAGAAGTCACTTTACGTTCAGTTTTAAAATTAAGAAATGTTGAGGAAAGATTTATAGGCTTGTATACTTTGGTAAACAGAAATGCTGCAAACCTGCATTTGCTTAGAAGTTTCTAACGGAACTACACATTACAAAAGCGAAACATTGACATCACAATCTGTGGAGGAAAGGCACACGATGGCGCATCTGTGATGTCTGGAATTAAGAGTTGACTTAAAACTTTCACCCAGTGTTGTCCCCATGTTTTGAATTTGGTCACTATCGAAGCAATTTCTGTAACCAGTAATATACAGTTGTTGGTTTTTTTTTTTTTGGCTCACCTGAAAGGTTGTATGCATTCTTTACGTCTAGTTTACCACGTCTACATACTCTTTAAAAAGATCATAAATGTCAATATGAATCAACAGTAAATACTCTGAAATGACTTTCTGATACAAGATGGTCAAGCCATAAGCATGCAGTCGATGCAGTTGTTGAATCATTCTCTGCTATTCTAGCCACTCTAGAAGATATAAATTCAGGGAAATCAACATAACATAGAGGAAGTGTCGGAAGTCAGAGCAGAAGCTGTGAGACCATCTGTTTTAATAACAAATATTCTTTTGTTTTTTCTGATGCTATTTGTACAAAAGCTGGTTGATATTTTCGTGTTATCAAACCCCTTGTAGCGCAAGAGTATTGACATTGCAATTGCAAAACGATTGATCGATGTTGGAAGAAATAAGTTTGTTGAAAAGAGAAGCGATCAAGTTTATTAAATTTCTGAAAGTAGATGTCTAATCATCTATTAACGAAAATTGGTCCAAACTAGATGTTAAAAACAAAATTTAAAGAAACTCATATTTGCAAAAAAATAAAAGTATGGCAGGTGAACTTTGTAGAGATGAAAGGGCTGATGATTCAACTACTAGTATTAGATCTGAAACATACTTCACTATCTTGGATACACTACTAAAATAAATAGATGATCGATTTAATGACTTTAGGGGCACAGCTATTTATTTCTATTGTATTGATCCATCAAAAATGTTTGAAGAAAATAAAGATTCTCTTTGAAGTTGATGCAAAATGTACAAACATATTAACCCTGAAGAAGCAATCGTTGAATTGTATACCTTCAAAGATTCGTATGCATCACAACGTCCATCAAAACGTCCATCTTAACATCCATCACAACGTCCATCACAACGACCATCACTATCTACAACTAGTGAGCTACACCTTTTCTTGTTTGAAAAATAAATGGCATCAGGTATCCCTAATTTGTCAATGCTCTATACAAATTTACTTGAATCTTCTTGGTAGCAATGATTGAAAATCATCAAAATTATTTGCGCTCAAAAGTGAAAAACGAACGCCTGTCAGGATTGGCAATAAGTTCAAATGAACATGAGAACTTTGACTTTGAATCAACGATAAATCGTTTAGGTTCACGTAGAAAAGAATTTAAATAAGGCTCAGGGCTCTATACAAATTCGCATAAACTAAGTTTCTTTCTTAGATAAAAAAAATAGGGCTGCGAAAATTACCGATTAATTTCTCGATTGATCGGTAATTTTCTTTATCGATTAAAATTATTTTAATCGATAAAATAGCTATTAAAATTAAAGAAAATGTTTTTAAACTTTTTCTCAATTTTGTTTAAAAATAAATAATTAATTAATCATAAATAATAGTTTCTTTGTTTACGTACAAAAGTCTCCAATTTAAAAGGGAACTTTCGAAAGTGTAAACTTTAAAATAACCTGTTTTATAAAAACAATGGTATAAAACAAAACATTGTTTTTAATTAATTAACGACAACAAAATTAAAATTCATTGACATTATATTGGACTATTTATATTTATATATATCTCCTAACAATATTATAATTTAATTAAATCAAATTAAATACTTAAGTTATAGGCAATTCAAAAAATGCCATAAAAGTGCACACAATGTGAAAGAAAACAACAGTGAAAAAAGTGATCATGAGGTCTTGGGAAAAAAAAAATCATAACTTGGGATAAAAATATGATCTTTATGTTTTTGTTAATAATCAAACAAATTCTTTACAGCTATATTATTTCCATATTTTTAAAATTAATTTGAAATTTTCATCCGAGTGTCTAAACTTTATACGTTATTTAACTTTTTAAAATTTGTAACAATGTTTTAAAAATAACTCAATAAACAAAAATCAATTGCCTGTTTTTATTACTTCCCTTGAAATTTTTAGTTTAATGACGTCATAATCTTTATTTTTAGCTTTAACAAAATTATCGATTAATTAATCGATAATTTTTCAAAAGTTAACGATTAAATTTAATTTAATCGATAACAGCCCTAAAAAAAATATACTACTGAAATAAATATACGTCACTATTTTGAAATCATATCTGTTTATATTGTTTCTTCTGTTTGTCTTGTTCGATGAATTGAAAAATTTACTAAATTAGTAGGCTCATAATTATTATTTCTAGGGCTGCAGAAATTAATGATTAGTTTCTCGAGTAATAATTAAAATTGTTGAAAGATTAAAATATTTTTATCGATTAATTGACACATCACTTACAAATAATTGGAAGTAAAAAAAAAGTATATATAAACAATTTTTAAAAATAGCGCCTGATAAATAATGAATTTCCTGAAGATGACATGTACATTTTGGTTTTAAAATATTGACTGACGGGAATGTTCAAAATGTTAATAAAGTTTGCCTACTTATCAAACCAAATGAAAAGCATATGAAGCTAATGGCAGTAATGGCGTTTGACTTAGAGACAGAAATGACAACAGCTCTTCTGATGAATTACTGCGCTACAAAATGGAGATGAACGTTCTTGAATCCATTAATCCAGTACAATGGTGAAAAGTTAATGAACACCAATATCTGATAATGTCATTCCTTGCCAAAACCGTTTTGAGCATACCAGTTGCATCAGTTCTATGTCAATGATTGTTCAGTTCTGCTGGTTATATTGTCAATAAGACCTGCTCATCACTTGAACCAATTAATGTCAACATACTTTTGCGTAGTTGGTGAAAAGTTGATATATAAAGAAGACATTCCAGTGTTATTTAGATTTTTATCAGAACGTTAAATAAATGTTACTTATGACTTCATAAATTAAAATTTTTGGCTTTAATCGAAATTAACGATTAATTAATCGTTAATTTTTCAACAATTAACAAATAAATTTAGATTAATCGTTAACAGCCCTAGTATTTACCCAAAAAAACTGTTTTTAGTAAAAATTTTCGGCGCCCCCTGAAATTCTCCTCGCCCCCCTCCCACGCAGACAAAGCTAAATCCGCCACTGGGTAGAATGAGAACGAGGCTACACCTAACAGGCAAGTATTATAGCATGGAACTCATGATTTAAAGATGTTCTGGACGTGATAGAGTCATCGTCTTTTTGTTGTTGTTGCTTTTTTTGTTTTGTTACCAAGATGTCACGGCTCATTGAGTGACATTCAAACACGGCTCATTGAGTGACATGACATTCAAACACGGCTCATTGAGTGACATTCAAACACGGCTCATTGAGTGACATGACATTCAAACTTGGCTCATTGAGTGACATTCAAACACGGCTCATTGAGTGACATGACATTCAAACATGGCTCATTGAGTGACATTCAAACACGGCTCATTGAGTGACATTCAAACATGGCTCATTGAGTGACATTCAAACACGGCTCATTGAGTGACATGACATTCAAACACGGCTCATTGAGTGACATTCAAAAATGGCTCATTGAGTGACATTCAAACACGGCTCATTGAGTGATATTCAAACATGGCTCATTGAGTGACATTCAAACACGGCTCATTGAGTTACATTCAAACACGGCTCATTGAGTGATATTCAAACACGGCTCATTGAGTGACATTCAAACACGGCTCATTGAGTGACATTCAAACACGGGTCATTGACTAACATGACATTCAAACACGACTCATTGACTGACCTTCAAAAACGGGTCATTGAGTGACATTCAAACACTGTGGGGTATAAAAGTATTTTAAACTTTACATTTGCGCGCGGGTCACAATATAAGGGTAACACCGCAGCATTTTGACACAAATTCCTTATTGGGTTTGCTAGAATGGGTTTAACGTGCTTACCATAACGATCTCTCGCGATGCGTTCTAAATTCTAGATACTTTAATTGCGCTTAATTTTATTATGAGAAAATTGCGAACTTTTTATGAGTATAATGATTAAATCTGTTCTTTGGAAATATTGGTTGGTTGGTTGATTTACAAGATATCGGCAGAAATTTATCTCACGTTTCAAATTTACTCTCTTTGAAATAATAATGTGCTCTTAACATTTAAGTTCTGATATTATCAGTTTTGCCGGGATGCATCATTTAATTGCCTAAATGACTTTCTACTCTTTCTTGGAAAATGTAAGCTATTATGTATCAGAACATGACATAATTGTTGCAATAATTTTATTTTGAAGTAACTGTGTTTTAAAAGGTTAAAAAATTCAAATCGACTGAGAAGTCGGACTTTCACTTGAAAATCAGAAGTATATATTTTATTAAGACACAAAGGACTCTTGTAGGTTGTCTATGACCTTGGAAAAATTTGCAGACGTCGTGAAAGAGAAGTCTTATGATGAGATTATGTAATTATCTTAGATATACAGACGCTCCTTCTATGCAGAAGATAATTGCGTCCACAGACCATGAGAGATGTTCTGTTGGCAAGTGATGCAGCGGTCACGGGCCACGGCTATAGGGGTTCCACGCATTACCCCAGCCGCCTAACTATTGTCTAGTTAGGTACCCATTCGGAGCTGGGTGACTCGGGGACTCCTCAGGCCCCGAGAACAAATCCTCACTTTCGTGTGGATTCGAACTCGTGACCATCAGTGTGACAGTCGAGAGCGCTACCTCTCGACCACCACGTCCCACGTTGAACGTGTCAACAACATTTCAAAGATAAATCAAGTAAAATTATTGTTGTTTTATCTTAATAACTAACAGGTCAGAGATAATAATCAAAGTATAATCACCTAAAAATAAAAGCAACATCCAAACAAGGAGCGGCATAGTCACAAGATATATCAGCTTTACGGGAACAAACGAGATCGGAAATTGAAGACTTGAAAATTTAAATTAATACTATCTCCACAGCTCAACTAAACGAATGAATTGTGTGGACGAAAGGATGGAATCAGTAATACATTTATCAATATAAAATCAACTATCAGAATATATAACATACATACTTTATGAGAAGCATTTCATCTTTGCCCCTGTAAGTTTTCAGTGGCGTATATACATAACTAAAAAACGTTGTGGTGTTAACATGACAAAACATGACATAACATTACTGTTATACACGGATACACTTAAAGTCACGACGGTATGTGGTAGACTTGACATCACTTTGATACATTGTAGACTTGACATCACTGTGATACTTTGTAGACATGACATCACTATGATACATTGTAGACATGACATCACTTTGATACATTGTAGACATGACATCACTGTGATACATTGTAGACTTGACATCACTATGATACATTGTAGACTTGACATCACTGTGATACATTGTAGACATGACATCATTTTGATACTTTGTAGACATGACATCACTATGATACATGGTGGACATGGCATCACTATGATACATTGTAGACATGGCATCACTATGATAAATGATAGTATAAGACGAAACCTTAATGATGACATTCACAACCCGATTTTCATGATTGTTGACACATAATAGTGTCACCCATTACCAACATAATCGCTCGATGGAAACACCTCTGGATTTTTGAAGGGGTAAAAAAAAGATTTGTGTTTTATTCGAATGGCACTATAACATTTTCAAAGTTAATGCTAACTGGGGTTTGGGCGGAAACATTTGAGAATGTAGGCGGCACGTTATCTCTTAGGTTATAGAAAAAGTTATCAATAATATCTAAGTGTCATCAGCTGAAAACCAAAATAAGTTGAATTATATATTCGTTAATGGGTGGATCCTGTATGATCTGGTACAATCATACTCAATGAAACAATGCAAATATGAATCAGTGACATTATGGATTTTTATGAGGGAGGGAAAGTTACTGTCAAATTCGCTTGGTTCCTAATGTTTCGGGAGTGATATTGATAGTAATGCCATATGTGGTAATGGATGGTGTTAAATGGTAGTTGTCACGCTAGTGGTAATAAGGTAATGATAAGGGTGGCATTTGTACGGTAATGTTATGTGATACTCATGTTATACTTAAATAATACTTATGACAACATTCCCATAATAAACAAACGCCTATGATCAGAAGTGGCTACCCACTTCAAGTACATAGGAGTTACAATAAATGAGTACAATGAAATGATGGACTATCGGGGAGTTTCAATGCCGTTTAAATTATATTCTTCTTGACATTAAATATCCATCGGAGTCACCGACTAAGTTTCCACTGGTTTATTTCAGTGACAGCTTTTTCTCAGATTGAATTCACATCATCTACGTATTTTTAAAAATGAAAATCATACAACTTATTTCGTGCCCCCCCCCCCCTTTTAATATCAAATAAGCTGTAGCACTTACATAAAAGTTTACTTGAGTCTCATGAATTAAAGTTGATTTTTATTTCATTCATGAAGATTAAAAAAATAATAATTAAAGCATAACTTAAAATCTAATATCTCTTCCGCTCTTTTCTCCATCTCCTCGCGTTCCTCTCAAATAATGATACGCTATTGGGGAATGGTTTCAGTTTGTATGAAAACTGTGAATGGGGCTGTGATTACTTCATATCATAATTTATTTTACTAGGGATTGTTCTGATTTTTTAAAAAAAATTGTTTGATTAATCTGGAAAACAAATTAATCGATGAATCAATTAATTTCGATTAATTTTAATTTATACCGTTATGTTGCGATTCATTATTTTGCGAAATGTGTTAGGCTAAGTCGCGGTAACTCAATGGCTCCCAAATTTTGTGACGTAACACAGCAAATTCGTTCGGCTACGCAAGATATAGATAAGATAACATATATTTTGTTTACATGTGCACGTCTAATAATGATACGAGAGAAAAGTATGTATGTAAAAAAATTGTAATGTAATGTATTATTATCATTATTATTATTTATTACATTTCTGAAATAGCATTCATGGAAAAATTGATCCTCTAGACCAGGGGTCTCCAAACTACGGCCCGCGGGCCATATGCGTACCGCGAGGCCATCTCATCCGGCCCCTGAAGACCTTTCAATCTAAAAAAAAAAAGATACTAATTTTACGTGTAGTTTATCACAAAACTTAGCAGTTGGGGGTTAGTGGTGAGCCACCAAACTGCTTTTTTGACAGTTAACGCGGCCCATCGGCAGAAAAGTTTGGAGACGCCTGCTCTAGACACTAAGCCAATAAGATTCTACTATAAAATTTTAATAGCCATTGAAAGCTTCGAGCAAACATTTGCTAAGTATCATGTTCATTTACGAAAAATTGATATATAAATTCCAAAAGAAAAATGCAGGGCCTCTTGGGATTGAGGTGACAAGAATATTGCTTGAGAACTGGCAAGGGATGCAGGACTTCCTGCAGGTAGGCAACAGGTAAGTAAAAGTTTAAGTGTTTGAAACCCAGTCAAATTCAAATTTAACACCCACAAAATTAAATCCATTTTATTTATAAAACTAAAACGAAATAAAAAGCATTTAAAAAATCAATTCAGAGACATAAAATTAAATACAAAAACCAATGGAACCTTAAATAAGTGAAGTCTAGCCAAATAGGTAGATTTCTAAATCGTTATATATATATATATATATATATATTTTTTTTTAAAGAAGTTTTAAAAATTTTAATCTCACTGGAAATGAAAAATAAATTTTCTCTTGGTGTTGATTAAACACAACAAAACAAATTTTCGGATACATTGTCATCGTCTTTTGTAATCACTCTTTCCTTTAAGCTGCATGGCCGCAGTTTGGGATTACCGCGCAGCAAATTTTGAAATATATTGAAATAAAAATGGATGCTGTGTAGCTTTGCACACGCGTTTAAAAAAAAAAAAATTGCACTCAGACCAACGAACGCTAGAACTAGAGCTACTAGATCGTGATGCACTCCAGGTCCTTCCTCGTTAATTTCTTCAAAGCCCTCAACTTCAACCACAACTCTTTACTTTACTCTTTCTCTGATCTTTAGTCAATCGTTAAATGGTAAGTACCTTTAGTAATGGATTTTAAAAAAAATATAATAAACATTACATTGATAATAACTTCATGGATGGCTCTCATGTTAATTTTCATATTAATACCCGACTTAAGCAGAGCTTTTCTTTTTATTTCAGTATGTTATTTTTAGCGCATTTTCGAGAAGTCGAATGCGCTATTGCACCCGTTTTGTCCGTCCGTCTGTCATCACCCTAGATCTCAGCAACCATAAGTCCTAGACCCATGATGTATATATGTTTTTTGTATGTCCTGACCTGCCATTTGTGCATCAACACTCAGTTACTCGATCCGTTAAAAAACCCCGTTAAAACTACCAAAAAATATTGCGAATCGAGAGATAACACTGGCGCAGGCAACGGCCGCCATTGCCGGAAGTCGAATCGTTTTTCAAGCATTGAAGAGTTAAAGTTATTGGTTAGTGGTGCGAAAGCGTGCAAAAGAATTAGTTTTTTTTGTTGACGTCATTAGAATATGTGTAAAAGTTTAGAGAGTTTTACGTCATCATTTGTGGTGACTTCAATCAAGATCTTAGCGGCCCAGGGGCAGAAATTGAAAACTTTTTCGAAACAAGCTTCAACATTCAACTACTTTCAACAAGATTGGCAACCACGATCTATCAAACAACAATTGATGGAGTATTTGGGCGATTAGCTGATTACAATTTAGAATGTTTCATTTATGAGTCCTATTTCAGTGACCACAAACCACTTGTAGTTAGATTAAAGAGAAAATAAAAAATTTTAAAATGTAAAGAAATGACTTATAAATAAAAAAATTTCAGGTATATTCATTACACAAGAAAATTCATAAAAATATGTCTAAAATTAAAATCTAAACACAATTCCTGATAACTACATAATGCTGATATCTAACATAAGTACTGATACATAATACGAAAATGCGCTAACACGTCCTGAGTCCAAAAAGGGACCAGGCTTAACATGATTTTTTTTTTTTTACTAAACAATAAATAATTATAAAAAAGTAAGAAAAATTAACTCTCTCGGAAGTAGCTCATGAGTTACCTAAGGGCTATGGGGAGCTCACTCAACGCTTCACTTTTCAACATACGGTGATCGTATAATAATAGCAAAAATAAACACGTCAATTATGTACCAAATTAACTGGTAACCAGATTTAACTGATGAACTAGAGATTAGTTGCAGATTGCCTTGTATGTATCTTGCTAATTGCTATTATTATGTTGAACCCTTGCGATATTCTCTATAATATATGGCTATGGAATAGTAAATAATAGTTTAATAGTTTTAATATTTAATAGTATATTTTTAATATGATTTTGAATTTTGATAGCAATGATTCAATGCAATGATGCAATGATAGGCCCGATAGTGATAGTATCATCATACTAGTACTGAGTACTGTAAACTAGTAATACTAGTAGTAGTAGAATAATACTAGCTTTACGACATGACATAAGTAATGACATGTCGTTGCACTAGTAGTAGTAGCGCTTGCCGGGGAAACTGCTGCATACTGTGCATCATTACTATTTATTACTGTTCATAGAACACTGTTCAGACTCACTGTTCATACATTATAATTATACATTATTACAGAAGGAGCGTCTGTAACATATAAGATTACTATTATTACTGTCACTGTTATCCGGCTTTATGTCTGATCATTTGTCATGTTTTCATTTGTTGTTTTTCATCTATCAATTCTTCAATAAAATCAATAATTCAATAATAATAGACTAATGATACTGACACTATCTTTTTTTTCCACCCCACTGGTAATTAAATTAGCCCTAGCCTGGCCTAATGACTAATGCTCATCATCAAATCCGTGACCGTTGCGGTCGTTGGGGGGAGCGCATGGACACATCAACAGATAACAATATCCATAGTTGCTTATCTTGAGTGGCGACCAGTAGTTCACCCAATCCCATCCCTTTATGTTGTCAAGCCAGCTTTTCCGTTGTCGCCCTCTTCGCCGACCCCCTTCTACAGTCCCTTGTAGGATAAATTGTGTCAAGGTATCATGTCGCAGTACATGACCGAACCATGCCATCTTGCATCTCTTAATTGCTGTTATAATCATTTCTTGACGACCTGCAATAGATTGTATTTTCATCATCATCATCATTTGTCCTTTGGGTTCCTTGTGGAACACAGGGCCTCTGTCAAAGCTCGCCACTGTGCACGGTCCCTTGCCAGTCGCTTCAATTCTTCCCAGCTCTTTCCAGTTCTTCCAGCCTCATCTAACATGCTCCGTCTCCATGTACGCTTGGGTCTTCCTCGCTGGCGTTTTCCCTGGGGGTTCCAATCTAAGGCCTGCCTCACCCTGCTGTTATCTTTTCGAAGGGTGTGTCCAATCCATCTCCACTTCCTTTCCATGATCTGTTGTTCTACTGTCCTTTGTCCACACCTCTCCCACAGTTTGGAGTTTTCGACCTTGTCGAACCATTTTATTTTCAGAATATTTCTGAGGCATCTGTTAACAAAGGTTTGGAGTCTATTTTTTGTTATCTCTGTCGTTCGCCATGTTTCGGATCCATAAAGTAGTACTGTTTTAGTTTTAACGTTGGTGTTAAAGATCCTTACTTTTGTTTTGACAGATGTATGTAGATCTCCAGACCTGTTTCAGATTGGCAAATGCCTGTCACGCCAAATTTATTCTTCGTTCGATGTCCTCATCTGTTCCCCCTGATATACTGACCACACTCCCAAAATAAACAAAGTTGTTTACTTGTTCCAAGGTATTATTTGCTACTTGTAAGTCTCCATCTCGCTGGTAGTTAATTTTAAAAAAAATTGTTTTTTGAATATTGATATTAAGCCCTACTCTTTTCCCAGTCTCGCTCAATGCTGTGAGTTTGTTTTGCATGTCTTGGAGTCTGTGGGACAGAATGGCCAAGTCATCTGCAAATTCCAAGTCCTCTAGTTTTTGCATTAGGTTCCACTGGATTCCTTTTCCTGAGCTTGCATATGCTTCTTTTGTGACCCAGTCTAACACAAGAAGGAACAGAAGTGGTGAAAGGAGGCATCCTTGTTTGACTCCAGTTGTGACATGGAATTCATCTGTTAATCTACCATTATGTACTACTTGGCAAGTGAAGTTTTCGTAGAGATTTTGAATGATGCTTGTTATTTTGTTTGGTATTCCATAGTGCCTCATTATTGACCATATAATTTCTCTATTAATGCTATAAAGGCCTTTTCAAAATCCACAAATGTGGTACAAAGTGGAGATTGCCATTCAATAGACTGCTCAATAATTATCCGGAGTGTTGCTATTTGGTCAATGCATGATCTTTTTTTTCTGAACCCCGCTTGTTCTTCTCTCAGGAGATCATCGCAGGCATCTTTTATTCTGTTTAGTATTGTTCTGCTAAAGACCTTGCATGGTACTGATAGGAGGAGGGTAATTCCTTGCCATTTCTCACATTATGACAGATCCCCATTCTTTGGGATTTTAATCAGTAAGCCCTTTTTCCATTCTGCAGGAGGGGTTTCGGTTGACCAAATTTTGTTGAAGATACTATGGAGTTGGTTAATGATTTCAGCTCCTCCTTCTTTTAGGATCTCAGGTGGTATGTTATCAACACCTGCTGATTTCCCTGTCTTCATTTGGTTGATGGCCGTACATATTTCTTCTTTGGATATCTCTTCCATATTTATGTCAAATGTTTCTCCAGTGGTCAGATTGGGTGGGTTCAGAGGGTCTGCCTGTAAAGCACTTCCTGGAATTATTCTTTCCATCTTCTAAGCTGTTCATCTATGGAGAAGAGGACTTTACCTTGTTTGTCTCGGACTGGTACATTGTAATTAGATTTCTTGCCACTCAAGAGTATAGTAATTTTGTATAACTGTTTTAGATCTCCTTTTCCTGCTGCTGCTTCTTCTGTTTGTTCAGCTAGCTTATTAAGTCTTCGTTTGTCATTTCTAAGCATTTTTGTGACCTCTTTTGAAATTGTATGGTACTCTTGTTGGGTAAGTTGTTTAGTTCTTCTTGTTTTGGCTTGATTTACTTTTTGTTTTGCATGTTTCCTATCTTCAACTCTTTGCCATGTCTCATCGCTGATCCAGTGTTTTTTTGTTTACTGGGGCATGTTTTAATATTTCATTGCAAGATCCTATAATAATTTCTTTGAAGTTATCTCAGGTTTTGTCTATGTTTTCTTCACTTGTTGATTTGCAGTTCAGCAAATCGATTTTTAAGGGTTAGCTGTTGTTCGTTCCTTTCCTGTGGGTTTCAGAGCTTGCCTAGGTCAAATCTAATTCACCTGTCTGTTTTTGGTCTTTGGTTGGCTAGCTTTATTTTTAGCTTGGCTACAACCAGATGATGGTCTGATCCAATGTCTGCTCCTCTTTTTGTTCGTACATCTTGTAATGTGCTCCTCCAGGTGCGGCATATAGTGATGTGGTCTATTTGACTCTCTGTTTTGTTGGCTGGTGAGACCCACGTTACTTTGTGACAATTTTTGTGTGGGAAGTTAGTGCCTCCAATCAACAACTCATTGAATGTGCAGAAGTTTGCAAACATCTCTCCATTTTCATTCATGTTGCCCAGTCCATGTGTGCCCATTGCCTTCTCTCTCTCTATGTTGTCATTGCCAACTTTAGCATTCATATCGCCCATGACGATCAGTTCGGTATTTTATCCATTATACTTTGAAGTTGTTCATAGCATGCAACTTTGTCTTCCTCAGGTGCAAGGTTTGTTGGGGCATAGCACATAATGATATGGACATTTTTGAACCAGGACAGGAATTTGGCTCTGATTATTCTTTCTGAAATTGGCTCCCATTCAAGGAGGCTCTTAAATGCATGTTTGCTCATTTCTTGACGACCTGCAGTAGAGTTTATTTTGCCCAAGACATATTCATTGGTATTGTGTTCTTAATAGGATATCTGGAAAATTTTCCTCATGCACTTATTTTCAAATGCCTGCTGCTTGCTTTCCGTGGTTGCCATTAGTGTCCAGGTCTCACATCCATGAAGGACAGTGGTTTTAATGAGACCTCTGTAAAACCTGAGCTTTGTTGGCAGGCTAATGTTTTTGTTCTTCTATATTTGGTTAAGTCATTTCTGCCACTGCCGACCCAATTCTAGCTAATAGTAACAATAAAAAAAGATTATTTGCATTCATTCATTAACATGTTTTAAAAAATCACTTAGGGTTCAGAGTTGAGTTAGAGTACTTAGACTTAGAATTAAAATAGACAATGAGAAATTCAATACATAAATTAAATGTAGTATAAATTATTTATATAGACTATTTCGCAGTCATTAACCTAGCAAATCAATAATTTTTAGTCTGTGGTGTGATGTAATAAATTATAGGCAAAGTCACTTCTGCTTATACTTATACCAGCAATGGACAGCTTGTTTTATTGTAAAAGAAGACATAACATTTCATAACAAAAATAAATTAAGTATAATGTTTCATAAGTTTTGGTCTATATTTCAGGATTAGCAATCACCAAACTTAATATCAAATCCACAAAATGACGTCAGTATTTAGTTCAGGAGATGATGTAATAACAAGAAAAGTGCAGTGCACTCCAGAAACAACTTCATCAGACAAAATTTTCCTTGTTTATGAAGTGGAAAAATGTCTATCTTGGATTTGCCAACATTCCTTTAAAATGGTAAGATGTAAATCATTAATGTCTTAATTGATACAGAGGAGTAACTGACCCAACAATTTGGTGTCTTATTTTCTTCATTAAAAAAAGATTAACAAATATTAAAATTTATCATCATCCAATAAGCTAGCATGTAAAGAATGTATTTTTTGTCACTTAATTAGTGCTAATTGTATTTTTTGGAAAATTATACAAATGCATTTATTATATTTTTATAGTCTAATTACATCAATAGATCAGATGCAGGTCTTACTCACATACTTTCTCTGAAATAACAATATTTCCACCTTATCTAAAATAGCACTCAAATAATAGTTTATTGCAAATGTCAGTGGCTGTTCTTTAGGGAACTCAATCCATACATAGTTGTTTATAACCTTATTATGTCAAAACGGCCAGAATCTGACAGAACCAGACTGAACTGCTATTCAGCTGCATCCTAGATATGAAGCACGGTGTTATAAATTTGTGTTCCCTCATCAAATTTACTTCAGCACTTTGATTGTTTTCACTGCTACCATTTTTCCAATGGCTTTTTTATTTTTCAGGTTGCTCTTCAATTTCCAGATGAACTGTTAATAGATGCACCCAAAGTAGTTGCTCTTTTGCAAAGTGCACTGCCGGAAGTTTTATTTTTCATTTTAGGAGACACTTCATATGGCAGGTACTCATACATATTGATTAATTTTAATAGCAAAACATAAATCTCTAAAATATAAATTTATTCTCCTCATTAATGTTTTATTGCAATTAAAAAATTTATTAAGCAAAAAAAAAAAAAAAAAAAGCTTAAAAATAACTATTAAAAATAATTGTTCACAGTTGCTGTATTGATGAGGTCGGTGCTCAGCATTACAGAGCTGACTGTATTATTCACTATGGACATGCATGTTTGAGTCCCACTACACGCCTGCCTGTCTTGTATGTGTTTGGACAATCTGCTATTGATACAAATGACTGTGTTAGTCAAATCAAGGATATTTGCCCTGACAGACTTCTGAAAGCTGTTTTAGTCTATGACACAAATTACCTTCATGCCATAGGTAGAATTCATATTTTAAAAATAATGAATATGGCACAGCTAAATTTTATTTTAAAAATTGTTTTGAAAGTGTAGACCCTGTTTTGGTAAAAAATATAAATGAACTAAATTAGATGGTTCTTATGAATATTTAAAAAATATTTCTCTTCAATAAAAAACATTGTATTATTATTACTTTTATCCATGCAATACTTTGTGGTTTCATACAAAAATTAGGTAATACTAAAGTATTTCTATTTCAACAGATATAGTTTATACAAGACTTCAGGAATATTATAAACAATTGATTCAGTCAAAGCTTGTTGTGTCTAGTCATAGCAGTTCATTTCCTTCTAACCAGATTGGTGCAGGTACCACCACTACAGAGCATGTGCTCCCTTGTCCTATTCTGCATTCTGATGGCGCCACCAACTCAGATACACCAGTTGCTAAACCGTTTACTACAGTGAGGAAATGCGGCAGAAGTATAGAACTTCCAAAAGATTCATGCATAAATGAGTTCAGTTTTATATACATTGGTAACACACAAAGCCCAGCCCTAACCAACATGATGATGACATTTAACAAGTCACAGTTTTACACCTACAGTCCCAGTGACAAAGTTAGCCAAAAAGTAACTGTCAACATGAACAAAGCGCTTATGAAGAGGTATTACTTGATTGAAAGAGCCAAAGATGCAAACATTGTGGGTATTGTGGCTGGCACTTTAGGTGTCAGCAGGTACAGAGAAATGATTGAACACTTGAAAATTTTGCTCAAGAAAGCTGGTAAGAAAAGCTACACCTTCGTTGTTGGGAAAATTAACCCTGCCAAACTAGCCAACTTTGCTGAGGTGGATGTATTTGTGCTGGTTTCTTGTCCTGAGAGCAGCATATTTGACCAGTCAGAATTTTACAGGCCCATTGTTAGTCCACTGGAGATGGAGATTGCTTGCAATCAAGCAAGGGAATGGAGCAGTGAATATAGTTTAGACTTTACAGAACTTCTTCCAGGTTGGTTTTGATAATTTAAAAGAGATCATTGATTGCAAAAGTGGTGGGTTTTGTACTAAAAATAATGGCTTAGTCTTAACTTTTAAATCCATTTAGTTATATTCATTGATTTCAATATAAGTCAATTTTTAAAAAAATCTATTGACAGGAGAAAAAAATTGGGTCTTAATTTCAAGATTTAATTACTATTTAACGGACCATGACTAGGTTAATGTAAGCTCAAATAACCTAACCCCGGCACCCCCTCAAAACCACATTATTTTTTTTCCTTCCTTGCTTTTATTCATAGTGCATTAAAAGCTTCTTTAAATTAATTTAATGATCATACAGAGATTAAGCAAAAATCTACCAGGGTGTAATTTTGATGAACAGTTTTTTTCCTATCATTTGGTTGCTTCAAATCCCCTCAGATTTCCATGGAAAAATAATTTAAGTCTAGTAAAAGGTTTTCCTCATGCCTTGCTTGCACTAATTTTTTAAGTTTTTTAAATTTGATTAAAAATATATCTTTTATTTTTGGTCTGTATATTATAAAAAACCCAACTATTTTTATATTTATGATCAGGTAGTTCCATGTTTGTCCAAAGTCCTGATTACAGTGACATAGATGACTGCAGACCAGATGTGTCCCTGATAAGTAATAGAATCAGAACTCTTGGAGTAAAAGCATCACCAGCTGTTGGTGAGAGTGGTCCCAATTCCAAGGATCTAGTTTTACGTGCTGACATGACACTGGCATCAGGAGCAGCTGATGCAGGTTGGTCAAGTTGAATTTATTTTTCATTTGATTTTCTTCCAATTATATGGGTACCAAATGTTTACTAATTTTATATTAATTTTTCTAAGTAAAGAAATAGGAATTAATTTTCAAATTTTTTTTTTTTTCTTAAAAAGAACATACAATTTTATAATTATTTATTTAAATCTATGGAAATCATTTATTACCATGTATATTTGTATTTGTTCTGAATAAAAAATCTTTTACTATATTAACTGAAATATATTCAAAATTATTTTTAACCAAAAAAAAAAACAAACAAAAAAAAAAGTTTATTTCTTAAATTGAGTTACTTTTTTTTTTAGATTGGGTAGCAATTTCATTAGAAATTCTCTAAGAAAACAGAACAAGTGGTTAAAAACATTAAAATAGTAATCTATTGATTTTAATGTTTTCTACAATTTGTATGTGTGAATGTAGAATTTATATATAAGATTATTGAGTTGTACGCTTTAAAAAAATTAGTTCTCAACACATTTACAGATATAAAAGTACTTATTTCCTAACCATTTAAGCATTACTAATTTGATTGAATTGATAAACAATTTCTGTTTATTCTGTGAACAGGAGAATACCTGTCTTCCAGAAGCTGGAAAGGCCTGGAACAGAAACTAGGTGAAACTCCTGTGAGTAAAGCAGTAGAAGGCCAAAGTGGTATAGCAGCCAGTTATCACAATGAATCAAATCTATCCTGACAAAAATGGAAAATGTGTCTTTCTGTTTGCTGGGTCAAAATTTTTTCCTAATAAATATGAATAATTGAAAAGAAATATTTTATTGTTGATTCTCATTCTAAAAAATTTAGACCTTTAAATTTCATAAAATTCAGAGTAATAAAACTCGTTATATTTTGAAGATTGTTTTTTCACCCTTTTAATTTATTCATAATTTATAAACCTAAAGAACACTTGTAATATTTCCAATAAAAATTCCTTGAAAATGAAATCATAATGTAAAGTCAACTCAATAAACATGTTATAAAAATATCTTTAATATTATTATTTATTTAAAAATATTGTATAGGTGACAATTTTTACATTGATACATAGTTCACATGCGTTGTGAACAGTTACTTGATGCCAAAAAATATTATGTCCTTGTTTTATGTAGAAAATTCAGAAACTGGCCTAAGGGATTGTAACTCTCTTGGAAAATGGAAAAGTGCTTGTGTTTATTACAGCGGTGCTTGTTGATTAACTGATAAGATTAAAATTAATTAATACCAGGAATTAGTGCTAGTGGTAAATCTTGATAAATATTAAAAATAGTTACAATACTCATAATAAGCTTTTTTTTTTAATATTAAAATTTAATTGTTATGACAGATATTTTATTTAGGATTTTTTGTGTGTCATATTTTAAACCCTGGTCTGTTATTGTTCCTTTAGCAAGACATTTAAAACTGACTTAACCCCTTTTATGCCTAACTAAGATAAAGAAATATTTTGATATTCTGAACAATGGAGTTGAAGATGTTTAACATTGGCTAAATAACACAGCTATTGAAAGTTGATGTAAACAAGACACTGTCGGCACTAATCAACATTTTGGAAACTCAAAGACAAATTTTTGTTACCCTGCTTTCTTTTCTACTTCTGATTTTTTTTACATATCGAGTGATCTTTGTCTTGCCATTCTTCTCCTGTGTGGCTTACTACAAAGTGTTTCTCGTCTCAATTTTCAATAGAGTAATCCCCTGTTTGCTTTTCTTGAAAACATTTCAGAGTTCTCTGCCCTGAGCACTCAACCGTTAAACCTTCTCAGAAGTCAGCAAACTCATCCACGTACTTGTCGGTTTTCATAATGGAGATACTTTCCTCCTTGTTTTTTTCAAAGTTGGAGGTATCAGTTTCCGACTTGAGACTGGGGATCCAAGGGGCCTGGTAGGCCTTGGTCATGATTTTCCGGAAGTCGACCTCTTTGTACCATAAATGATTTATGATGTCAAAGGCGCCATCTTTGAGATTCCCGTACCGTTTGGTGACGTCTAGCTTTCAAGAGAGGAAACAATTTACAAACAAAATGTAGGCCAGGCTTGCGCACTGCTGAAATATCTACATACGTATTCTTATCTCTATCCTTTATGCAAATATTTAGTCTTTTAAACATTATTTTTAACAAGGTCACAATGATTGCATGCTTTATAAAACAAGATTAAATGGTAAGATTATTTAGATTTATATTATTACATTTGGTAGACTCTTACAAAATGATAAAATGACAAGGATACAAGATGACAAAACTACAAGGGTACAAAGTAGTCTATATTAACAATGGTGCCTTTTTGCCCAAGAGCGGACCAAGAGAAATGAGATTTCAACAGACATAACAGTGAAACGAAGTACCTGAATAAGTTTGGAAAGAAGATTTGACAGTTGGGGTTTGAAGTGACTGGGATAGTTGACATTGCATTCTACAATCATCTCGTATAGTCTGATGGGGGTCTTGTGATCAAAAGGCACGTAACCTGTAGTAAAGGAAACAGATTAGATAAATTTGGCAGAAGTTTCCAGCAAAAGTGTTCGCTTAATCATATTTAGTTTGATTGAGACGGCAGTCTACCCCTATCGCCAATTCTTGTTTTGGAAACTACTCAGTTTTGATCAACACTGAAACATCTGAATCATGGGCAGTGGCGTAGCTAGGGGGGGGCGGTGGGGGCGGTCCGCCCCGGGCGGCACTCATCTAAAGGGCGGCATTTGTGGGCATTTGAAAAATAAGGCCCTTTCCGACAGCCTCAAATTTTCTTTTGAAGGGGCAAAACCAAGGTGAAACAAAAATATTCTTAATTTCGAGTCTTAATTATCGGATTCACACAATATTTGTTTGATTACATAGCGGTTGTTATAACTAACGCAAACCCTTTCAAAAATTAAAAGTCACTTTAAAAGGTATCAATTTGTTTGGCGCTTTTATAAGAAAACTGCACAAAAAACAACACATCACCGCTAGGCCGAATAATGTGTGCTAGTAGGCTAATATCGCAAGGACAGTTTTTGTGTGGAATTTCAATATACGCAGAATAATGCGCTAACAAGTACCTACGTGACACGGTGGTTCAAATATTGTGTAATTTATATTACTGTTAAAGTTTCAGAAAATTATTTTAAGATAGTTTAGTTTGCTAAAATTTAAATTTATTTTGTTTTTATTGCATTAAAGTTAAAGTAGCACACATAATATGGGTTTTTCAATAATATTCGGTTATTCTTTAAAAATGCTTCGCCTGTCAAATTAAAGTAATGTGTAAATAATTTGAATTCGTCTAATTAACGGAACATTATTAAGAATGAGCGCAAGAACATGAAAATATTCAAATTTCTCCATTAATAAACATCGCAAGAAATAAATAATTTCGAGCAACATGGAAAAATTGACATCTGAAGAAGTAACTAGTAAAACGAGATCAGATGCTGGAAATTTACTCATATCGATGCAATATTTTTCTTTTCTATAGAATCTCAATTTATGGAATAAATTTTTTTTAAAAAAAATAATAATAATTCAAACCCATTTCATTGAACAAAGTTAGGGGTCGTCCATAATGTGCGTCCCGCTATTTTTCACCATTTTTAACTCCCCCCTCCCCCTGTCACAAATCTCGGACCCCCCCCCCTTAAAGTACATCACATTTTCGTACAAAAATATATTTTTATTACCAAAATAATTAAAATTTAACATAAACAACGTGACGTCACACATGGCTGGACATCCCCTCCCCCCTGTCAAAAACTGTCACAATTTCTTACGCCCCCCTCTGGAGCGTTACATACTTTATGGACGGCCCCTTATGAGCTAAAAAAGAACGCTGTTATAGATTATAGAGAGTTGGTGATATCAACTGACGCCGAGTCAAAAAGATAAAAAAGTATGAGTGGAGAAAATTCAGGGGACGGGGTTCTATCTTTAGAGCAAGTGGTACAACAAGAAATGTTTTTGTCCAAAGATATAATTATGAAAGAAAATAATAGAACCCACTGATCAGTTGCATGTCATTGCAAGAAAATATTCGTGTATAGTACCATGTAACCTACTGATTGAAAAATGTTATCAAATTAATTTCATTGATAAAGAACATTTAAATATTGAACGAAAATGTTCCAGGATTTTATGGCTGTACACTGCGTTTGGCTTAGCATTTGCGGGGCCTTCTGCAGCTTATTATGCGAAAAGGAATATGTTGGGCCCAATATGGGTAAGGATAGGGTATTAATAAGGATAGTAAGTGAAAATTAAGATAGGTTGGGCTTATGAAAGCGCGAACCCACTGCGGCCGCATAGGTGGCAGTGGCTTAAGACCAGCCCTGGCGTTACCTACACTACAAGAAGAAGCATTATGTTAGAGAAAAAAAAAGGGGGAGGGGGAATGTCCCTTGATCTATTAAAATATATTCTACAGTATAGATTGGAAAATTCTGTACCTAACATTTTGCTTTTGCTAAGAATATTTTCAACAATTGGTATAAGTGTATCTAGTTGTGAAAGGAGTTTCTCCAAACTGAAGATAATAAATAATAATAATAATAATAA
>MUZC01000128.1:33502-50332 GCA_002072015.1 Radix auricularia
CCCCCCCCCCAAACTTCCATAAAGCTTTATTTTCTATTTGAAAATGAGCAAGCCTACGCTCAATTTTTTTGTCATTTAAATATTTTTAGTGTAAGGCTGCACTCTAGTACCGTAACACAGTCATGTAAAAATTCATTAAATAAAGTGTCGGTAATCATATATTGAAGTGGAACTTTTTTTAAAGTTGCGAATTTTAATGTGACTTCAAATGTGTGACACCTCCCCCCATGTGTGACGTCATTTATAAACGTCTCCTCAAAGGGCGGCATATTTGAGACCGCCCCGGGCGGCAAAAGCTCTAGCTACGCCACTGATCATGGGTTTATTTCCCTTGGCTCCTCGGGTGTTGAGCTGAAAGAACAGTCTCTTTTTTTAGTTTCCGTTTAAGACACAGTTCTTAATTGAGTCGGGGACTAAACAAATGGGATGTTCAATCTATGGTTGATGTTCATTGAGGCATACTGAGAGCTTTGTTACTACAGTTGGTGGGGCTTTTTTTGTTCTCTTTTTTACCATGCAAGTATCTTTAGTTTGCATTGAAATCAAAAATTGATTCTTAACAAAATTACTATACACATTTTTTCACTTCAAAATTTGACCTTTGAATCCTCAATTTTGTCTTTGCAACTAACGAGGGATTAAAATACTGATTGTCATCACACTGAATATGAAAGCTTGCATATAAGTTATTAAATAGAAAAGTATCAACTAAATGATAGAGAAATGGCCCAAACAGATACCCAAAATGTTTCTCAAAGTTTAATTTTCTTTTTTTTATTTAAAAAAAAAACAAAGTGACCACCCTTCTTTTTTGCAAAACGTAAAGCTTCTCTGAATACCTGCAACCATTTCATATATGAGGATTCCAAGGCCCCAGTAATCGACTGACTTGCCGTAGCCTTTGTTTAGGATCATTTCAGGGGCGATGTACTGTGGAGTACCACAGAGGGTCCACGTCTGGTGCACCTTCTTGGCAAAGCCAAAATCTGCCATCTGTGAATAAAGTGCAAGAGATTGTGAATTACAACAGGCTGGAAATAACATTTCAGGCCACCTCGAAAATAACACCGAGAAGCGAAACGTTAAATAACTTCCTAGAAAGGAAATTAAATCTGCTCTGTATAGAGGACAACATGGATGCAAATATAGAAATATAAATACGTTTAGTGCTCTTAGTCTACAATCATAAAAACTAACACTTAGTCGATGAGTTGCCATTTTATTTTAGGTGTTAAAAAAAAAAGAATTTATTGAGATTGTACCTTGGCCTTAGAACCACTTACTTCTGGTTACAAGGAATACAGATTTAGAATCACTATGGGATTTTGTGTTAAAACTTTGACCAATTCTATTAAAATAAAGGATTCTTTTTGCCCTTCATCTTTTCAACATTCTAATTCTATCTCTCGCGCTCTCTCTTCATTACCTCCTCCCAACTCCCTTGATTACATCATGAATGATCGTAATCGTGTTAGATCTGTAAATCATGTTGAGAGCATTGGCCGAGGGAAGAGGGGGATACGTTTCCCCATGACCTACCTTCAGGTATCCTGCCGAATCAATGAGCAGATTCTCTGGTTTCAAGTCTCGATAGAGAACATTAGCGTTGTGTAGGTATTGTAGTGCAAGAAGGACTTGGGCTGAATAGAACTGGGCCCACGCTTCGGGGATCCTTCCTTTTCTCCTGCAGTTGTTAATGTTAGAGAGAGAGAGTAAGTTTACCTGTATGTATCACTAGAGACAGAGAGTAAGTTTACCTGTATGAATCACTAGAGATAGAGAGCAAGTTTACCTGTATGAATCACTAGAGAGAGAGAGAGAGAGTAAGTTTACCTGTATGAATCACTACAGAGAGAGAGAGAGAGAAAGTTTACCTGTATGAATCACTACAGAGAGAGAGAGAGAGAAAGTTTACCTGTATGAATCACCAATAAACATACTTACACAACTGTGTCCACCAATGCTCCCTTTAATCAAGTGCGTTGGTCCGTGTGCAAAGCGAAAAATCCATCTTTCTGCAATATTCTACAAAATTTCCTACGTGGTAATTTGAAACTGCTGCGCGACGTCATTCAGATATCTGCGCCGCCGCGCAGCTTAAAGGGAACATTGGTGGTCGCTATATAAATGTTAAGACATATATAATAGGATATATTGACCTCAAAGAGTAGCCCTTGCAGAGTATCCAAAGAAACATTGCAAAAACCCTCAACATTCATAGGAGCCAGACTGTTAAAAACATTGATCGCGGGCCTTTAAAAATCCATATAGATGAAAACAGCACAGAAAAACACACATAGCAATTTAAATCGTTTATGGCGTTACGGTTGTATTTTTTTTCAGGCCTGCTCCTCAAAGTGTCTCAACTCTAACTGATCCGTGTTTATTAAAAATTGACGCGAGGACCAACAGAGGCGTAGGAGGTGAGCTCAGGGGTGGTCAGACATGGCTAGCAGGCACTTTTTTCTTTTTGTGGAAAGAGGCAGGGGGCATTTTGGGTCACTCGCATAGTTACTTTGTGTGAAAATGAGTGTGGGAGTGGACCAGATGCGTCATTAGGATTGGTGTAACCCATAGTACTCCTCCGAGTTTCCAGTGCAAAATAACGGGAATATACAGAATTTTACATTTTGGTGTCACCCCTTGATGGTGTCACCCGGGGTGGCCCGCAGCCCCCCTAGTGACGCCACTGGGGTGTGGACGCTTGTATTTGTAAATCCACTGCAGACCATGACCACCAGCTGCCCATGTGTAAAGTCGTCAATGATCATCAACCCAAATCACTCTTGTTTGACGCGTGAGTAGTCTACCCTTGGTTGCTATCTTTGGCTTCCCTCTACATGTGTCATTTTCAGATTGTCAGCTTTGAAATTTAAATGACCGTACCTCAATGTTCCCTTCAATTTGCGAGACCACGCACCAGTTAAGAATTACCGCGCAGCACATTTGGTTAAGTATTGCACTAAAATGGTTGCTGTGCAACTTTGCCCACTATTTTTTTAAAATGTTAAACTTTGCACTAGGACCAACTAACCTTAGATGAAACAATGCCTACTGTGTTTAATGTTCACATGAAAACACAATGGGAAACCCAAGTTTAGTATTACGTGACACAAAATAGTGGAGTTAAGGTTATTGCAGCACTGGGCAGTCAAAAGTTCTCCCACCCCACCCCACCTTTCCGTAAAAAATGAAACCGATAAATTTATATATAAAACTGAAGCCCCGCTCGTCAGCTCTCTTCTTCCCCCCCCCCCCCACACCGGGGCAACCTTTCTTTTTATGCCACGTTAACAGCAAGGCATTTTTTTTATAAACCATAATTACATTTAATACGATTTGCATTGGAAACAAATGTATTAGTTTACTTTAGGCATTGAAAACATTTATCGCCCATCTTTCAAATTTCTCTATTTTAACTTTTACAAGTTGACGATTACACAAGTTTTATAGTCAGATAAAGAAAAGTGATGCACGATTCCAGACACATAAAGTCATGACTCTCGACACACAGCGTGTGCCCACCACTGACACCTTTAATAACATTTTCGATATTGTTCTTTAACCTTGATACTGTCGTTTGGCGGATTAAGGGGGTGCTGAATAGGCTAAAGCCAGGGCCCCCAGTGATTTTAGGGCCCCAAACTTATTACATTGTATAATAAAGGTGGCTAGACCGGGTCCCTCATGGAATTGCAGCCAGGGGTCCCGTACGATCTTGATCCGCCCCTGATTACTGTCACATTCACAAATCATTTTAACGTCCTGATTTTACCGTATTAAGCGAAAAAGCTCGCCCCCAGGTGTGAATTCCATGACCATGTAGAGATTGGTGGTGTCCTTGAATGCCATCACCAGTTTGACGATGAACGGGAAGTTTGTTACACTCGCCAGCAGTCTTTTCTCGTTCAGGGTGTGTTCTATCTGTTTACAGACAGAAAAAAAACATGCTCCACCATTAGAAAAAAAAAGCTCCACCATAAGCGGGTGAAAAAAATTTATTGTCATGATCCTGAATTATCAATTTTGAATTCGTTTTAATGTTTGTGTGTCATAACTTCATATTCCCCCCATATATTGAGATAGTAGACTTTAAACAAGATGGTAATGATAACCCTCGCTCTACCCAGAACAACACCCACCTGTTTTGTCTTAACCACTCTCTCCTTGTTAAGAATTTTAATAGCAAACACTTTTTTGTTGGGGTCGAGGTTATACTGGGCCAACATGACTCGTCCGAATGATCCCGATCCCAGGGTCTTGATGAGAGTAAAACTTTTGATCGTCTCCTGAAATCATAGTCGGGGATGGCTTCAAGTAACAGGGGAGATGACAGGTAAGTCGGGTATGGCTTCAAGTAACAGGGGAGATGACAGGTCAGTCGAGCATGGCTTCAAGTAACAGGGGAGATGACAGGTCAGTCGGGCAAGGCTTCAAGTAATAGGGGAGATGACATGTCAGTTGGGCATGGCTTCAAGATACGGGGGAGAAGAAAGGTCAGTCAGGCATGGCTTCAAGTAACGGGGGAGAAGAAAGGTCAGTCAGGCATGGCTTCAAGTAACGGGGGAGAAGAAAGGTCAGTCGGGCATGGCTTAAAGTAACAGGGGAGATGACAGGTCAGTCGGGCAAGGCTTCAAGTAATAAGGGAGATGACATGTCATTTGGGCATGGCTTCAAGCAACGGGGGAGAAGAAAGGTCAGTCAGGCATGGCTTCAAGTAACGGGGGAGAAGAAAGGTCAGTCAGGCATGGCTTCAAGTAAGGGGGGAGAAGAATGGTCAGTCAGGCATGGCTTCAAGTAACGGGGGAGAAGAAAGGTCAGTCAGGCATTCAATGAGTGATTGATCGTAATAATATCTTGATTTTTACATCAGCATGGCATAGAGCTAGCAATACAGATGGGCATTTGTGAATAAGAATCAGAGGACGAATAGGTAAATTGAGAATAACCAACATAACGATCCTCTATTAAGTTGTTGAGATCTCTTAATATTAAAGACAAAATTAGTTGACGATGAACATTTAGTTTATATAATGAGAATATTAAAAAAATAAATGTATTAATTTTAATAACTACTGCAACAATAAGCATATTTCATTTAAACAGAAAGTGCATGGCATTTATTTAATTAAATACAACTGAAAAGACAAGGGATGCATTTTAAAAAACACACGTTAATATTCAAACTAATTGTCTATTTTTAGAATGGGTAATTTCATTAATAAGAATTTACACCATGGGCGTTTGAGTCAGGCCAAACTTCATATTACTCTTAGCCGGATTTTCACATACATCAGTTGATTGGGGCATACCCGATGTTATCTCAATCTCAGTAAATAAACTGACATTTAAATTAAGGAAAATTGTATAATTTTTTAAAGTCCCAATTTTACATTTTATCCTATTTCGCACAAATGCTCAACCAAAATTTTAACTATGTACTATAAGAAAAAGCTCATTTGGTTCCATATTACTCTATAGCTCAGTTTAACCCAAACATATCCTCCCAGAGAAATGGTAAGGAATGCGACTTACATTGCTAGTGGGATTGGTCTTGTACCGTTCCTCGAACTCCTTCTTGCTTCTTTCCAAGTATTCTTTCAGCCAGTTCTCAGAAGTACCAAGGACCAAGTCACCACTTTTGGATTCCAAAAGATTAGCTGAATAAATAGACAAGAGAATGTTATATTAAGTCATTATTTGTTCCAAACACAAACATCAAACATTATTTCTAATCTTCAGTTCATTGTAATAGTGTTACCTGTTAATTATTTAAAAAAAAAAAAAACCTAACGTGGAAATACAGCACAAATATAACAAAATACAGCCCTTAGGTAAAAATAGGAATAAAACACTTTTCTTATTACGTATGCAAGAGAAACACATACAATGGGTTGCCCGAGGAAACCAGGAAACCCAACATTTTATGAACATTTAAAACTCTAATAAAAATAAAAGACTAGACATTAACCATGGATAAGCGTTGGACGCAATGATCTTTTTTACAAAAGGAGATAGAATAAAATAAGATAAGATGACGAGATAAGAAATAGGTATATTAATCTATGTGTTTCATTAAAAAGGGGACAGTAGAAAAAGGGTATTATATTATTTTTAAAACTTCTTTGGAAGCTTACGGATCTTTTTTTAATACAGTGCAAAGTACGCATTAAACATGTCATTACAATTAGTTTACATTGTCACTTGTGTCTTGAGTTTGATTATTCGCCATTTTATGAGCCATGACACTGACGGGGGACCAATAGCTTAACACTCGCTAATAACATCTAAATATTGCACCCAAATACTTTCTCTCAAAATTATTTCTATTTCCCTTTAAAAAACAACAACAACAAATTCCACCCCCCTCTTCCCCTAAGTCACCAAACGCAAGTGAACCAAGATAGTTGATTTGTATTGAAGTAATTTAGCTAATTTTGAACTGATAAATGACTTTTTTGTAATGTTTAAAAAAATATGTTTGGCTTTGCTTCTTTGTGCGCTTTATTCCTCTGAATAGTGCAAAGAAAACATGCCATCCCCAAGGCTGATCGTAGATCACTGCATCCTATTCGGCCGCAGTGGACCCCACACTTTCTTAATTTTCACTTTATTTTATCTTAACCAATTTTTGGGTACTCATGAGCAGATACGACCATAACAATGTTCCATTTCTCATGGTATAACAGAACGCTTTGTCCCACATGATAGTAACAAATGGGGCGTATTCTAACGGCAATAGTAAGCTGTAAAGTAATTACCTATTACACTTGACTTAAGAAACTAAATATGCGATGGTCAACATATTATCAATTTAAGGCAGCCGTTTTGAACCAAGTGAACAAAATTTGGAGGTTATCGTTACGAAAGATCTCACGACTGGACTTAAACTCCAGGGCCGATTTAGACTTGATGGGGCCCTAAACTATTTGAGATATTTGGACCCTTTTGAATACTATATTCTATGTTGGAGCCAAATATGAAAATAAGGTCTTATCTTATCATAGATTATACAGACGCTCATTCTATGCAACGGATAATTGCGTCCACAGATCCTGACAGATGTTCTGTTGGCAATTGATGTAGCGGTTACAGGCCACGGCTATAAGGGTTCCACGCATTACCCAGCCGCCTAGCTATTGTCTAGTTGGGTACCCATTCAGAGGTGGGTGACTCGGGGGCTCCTTGGGCCCCGGGAACAAATCCTCGCCTTCGCGTGGATTTGAACGCGATGCCACTCGACCACAGCGTCCCACACCACAGGGTCCCCCAAGAAGGCGGGGGCCAAAAGCTATAATAGCTTGTTTAGCAAATAGGTAAAGCCAGCACTGTTCAAGTCCGTCACTTACTCATGTGAGTTTCATCAGATCCTAGTCTTATACAGCTCCGGTTAACATTCATGGGTGGCTGTCGTCTTCAGACGATGAACAACGTAATTTCGATAGATTTTTAATGAACACATTCAGGTTCAGTCCAGATTTAATTGTAAAAATAAAATTTCTTGTGTAAAAGAAGTTTATCTTTTTGTTGCGTTTTACCCAAATGTTAAAAGGTAAAAAAATAATGTTATTTAATAGTGATGGCAGCCGTTTGCTTGTGTTAACAAACTATTTTTAGACAGATTCATAAGAAGACACGAAGGCACCAGCGTCGCAGATTTGACTAGTCGTGGTTTCATTCCCGACTTTTGAGGTTGGTTGACTCTAGCCTCCGTCAGACACCTGGTCTTGGCTTACTGCTGCCATATTTTAACAAATTAGCCAAAACATAAACCAAAACACCCCTTCCAAATTGAAGCGCGTTCTGCGCTGATGAAAAAAGGTGCGGCAAAATTTGTTTTTCTTTGAAAATATTTTTTCCCCACAGGGAATATTTAGTAGCCTTTGACAATATTCAGGCACAGTAAGTGCGAGAACTTCCCAACTAATAGAATAGCAATAATCTAAACTAAAATTTCAAGCAGTGCACTGTATTAAAATGAAATAAGTGCAAAAATTGTAAATTCTTTGTGTTCTCATTATCAAGCATCGGCAGACTCGTAGGAGGTCTATAGGATCATTCGTGAGAGGAAGACACCATAAGGTACCGTACCAGGTGACCAATGACACCAACCCTAGTAACGCCTCTGCCCATAACCTGTGTTAAAAAAAAAGTTACGATTATTCGTGTTCAAAAGATCGTTGTCGATGGTAATAGGCCTAGAAACATTCCTTCCATGACACATCAATGGTCGTAAATTTGTGACCCCAAATATTTACCCACCTACTTTAAACAAATGCGTGTTTTTTTTTGTTTTTTTTTTTTAAACTTAATATTTAAGTTAATTTGAAAAAGAAAAAAAAATCGCAAATTTTGCAAGAAATGCGAAAACATTATTTAAGATTGGCGCGTGTTGTGGAGCTTAAGAGATCGTTTCCTAATAAAGGCAAAAAAGTAAACACATTTTGCTTATTTTCGTTCTCAGCCGTATCACACGATACCCTCTAACCCTTCAGAACACAAATCGAGGTGTTTATAGACAAAGATTTTTCAGTGGTACAACAGCTTTGATTTCAGGGGAATCGACAGAACAGTCGGGTTATAGAGGAATAACTGTACAAAAGTTGGGTTAAAGAGCAGTTGCAGTAAAATAGTTGGGTTATAGAGCAGTTGTAGTACAATAGTTGGGTTATAGAGCAGTTGTAGTACAATAGTTGGGTTATAGAGCAGTTGTAGTACAATAGCTGGGCTACAGAGCAGTTGCAGTACAATAGTTGGGTTACAGAGCAGTTGTAGTACAATAGCTGGGCTACAGAGCAGTTGTAGTGCAATAGTTGGGTTATAGAACAGTTGTAGTACAATAGCTGGGCTACAGAGCAGTTGCAGTGCAATAGTTGGGTTATAGAGCAGTTGCAGTGCGATAGTTGGGTTATAGAGTAGTTGCGGTACAACAGTGTGGCAATAGAGCCGTGGCGGTACAATAGTTGGGTTATAGAGCAGTAGCGGTACAACAGTGTGGCTATAAAGCAGTTGCAGTGCAATAGTTGGGTTATAGAGCAGTTGCAGTGCAATAGTTGGGTTATAGAGTAGTTGTGGTACAACAGTGTGGCTATAGAGCCGTGGCGGTACAATAGTTGGGTTATAGAGCAGTTGCAGTGCAATAGTTGGGTTATAGAGCAGTGGCGATACAACAGTGAGGCTATAGAGCCGTGGCGGTACAACAGTGTGGCTATCACGCAAGCTTGTGAGCTGAATCACTTTCATTTTACTGGAAAACTTATATGAGGAAGTTGGGGGGGGGGGCGGTTTGTCATCCTTTGGCATTATCTGACCTGAAGTAGGAGAGTGGGTGTTCAATTAATTAGATTATTAACACATGTAAGTGAGTCAGGGGAGTAAGAGACCAGTCCAAAAGGAGGCTCACATCCTTAAACAGAATAATGGCCAGAGCTTTTTTTGGACGTAATTTACTATAAAAACCCTAAAAGATTCGTCAAATTTTTAAGTGTACATGAGATAAATCTTAATTTTAAATTAAATGCTCCATTGATTTATCCAGAGATCTGTAACGGGATTTATGGGATTGACTGAGAATTAAATTAAGGTATAAAAGTAATTGTCCACTTTATCATAAAGAAGAAATTTTGATTGTTTTGAGTCAGAAACTTAAGTTAAAAGGCAAAATATTCAACTTTACAATGAAGAAAGCTTAATTTTTCCCACGTTATTAAAGTAATATTTATAAATAATAATTAGTATTTACAAATATGTGTTTTAAAATGTAAGATGTATACAGCATTTCGAGAGTTAGACAGGCGTAGCTTATTTCAAAATTTACAGCTCTTCTCGGTCATCTCATTACGGTGGGCAGTTTAAATTTAAGCATCGAGGCTTCATGCACTTAAGCCATCTTCACCTTTGTTTTGGTTTACCTGCGAAGGCGCGCGCACAAACACAAAAGCGAGTGACAAAGAGAAAGAGAGAGAGAAAAAAGAAAGAGGTTTAAAGGCAATTTAAAAATCTGGCGACGATGACTCGTTGTTGAAATACAAAAGTTTCTGTCACCATTCGCCTTGTGAATGAAACAAAAGAAGTGATTGAGAAAACTCCGCGAAGTCAAGCCACTGAAACAATATCGTCCAGTTGACCTTTGTTTATCTATAGATGAAGGTTAGAAAGTAGGGGGTGAGTGGGGCATCTACCTTTGTAATGAAAAAGGGACGTTTCAGTGACAGATAATTCTAAAGTCGTTTTCAAAGTTCAAACTAGAGTCAATGCCCATGGCTAACTTTTCTAGATGGGGACTCAAATAATGGTAACATAAAGATTCTTTTGTTTTAAGACCCCCCCCCCACACACACCTTTCCCCTTCTATTTTTCTTTAAAGCATTAAATATAAATCTCCTGGCTTTTTTGGGTTTGCGGACATTAGGACAGAAATAACCGAATTTGAAGGTAAGAAACTTTAAAGCGCAAAAAACTTCCATTTAAATCATTAAAAAAAAACAATTTTCGAATTTGAAATTTTTTGCTACTAGTCTAGCAACTGCAAATATTTATATATATTTAATGTATTTTGTTTAACAATAAACCAATCTAAATTAAAATATTGGAAAGTCGCTGCCTTATAAAACACAAAAATTTGAACGAAAACTACAAAATATACAACTAGGAATATTAAAATTTACAACAGCAATAATTTTAAACACAGGCCATATGAAGCGCATACACATATATTATTAACCGGATTGAATGCGCATTAGCCGCAGCTTAAACCCCGGAACGCACAATCAGTGCTTTATACGTTCCTGTACATTTTTCGTCAATGAAACTATACAACGGATTTAGAATAAATTATTATTTTTTAAAAATTCACAAGGGTTTAAAAAAAAAATGTTAAAAAAAATAAAATTAAAAAAAAAATGTTTCCGCCTACAATGTCCTAGAATAGTGCCGTAGTGCGATCTAAACGCGGATTTATGACTCAGGGTAAATAGCTCGCAAAGTGATTACAGCCCCTGATGTTGCAGCTTAAGGAAAAAAAACAATAATAAGAAAAAATAAATTAGATTGATAGATAATAAAAAGGATCTCAAATTGTGTGGAGGCACACACACACACACGCACGCACACACACGCACACGCACACACACACACACACACACACACANGCAGGGGCGGATTAAGACTGCACGGGGCCCTGGGCTGCAATCAAACGGGGGCCCTATCAGCTAATATAAAGCTGTAACTAAATTTTAATAATGAAAAAAAACGAACACGAAGAAATAACTATTTGATGTGTTCGCGGTAGTTATAATTGAGTGTGAAAAGAAAAAAAAATGTATGCCCTTGCTGGGAATGGAACCCGACACCGGTAGCCCCACGAGCATGTACTATACCCACACGGCCAGAGCGGAACTTCTCGAAAATGGGAAATTTTAAAAATATAAACTATATTTTATATCATGCGAAGTGAATCAATTAAAATTTTTCGATTATTAGGTACTATCAATACTATCATGTCTGAACGCGATAAGTTGTATAGATAGTATTAATTAATTTATTATATTTAAGGGTTCGTGCAAACTTTTGTACAGTTTTATTATAAAATATAAAAAGTTTGGGGGCCCCTAAACCGTCGGGGGCCCGTGGCTTTAGCCCGTTCAGCCCCCCCCCTTAATCCGCCATAGACACGAGGTATAAATGAGATAAATATTATTTATTTCATTTTTGGTAGTGAATGACTTAGTTATTATTATTATTATTATTTTGGCAAGCATTAAAAGACTATTTTAACTGCAACACGTTTAATTGCTACACTTTTTAAAAAAATAATTAAATTCACTATTGGCAGACTCTGTGAACGCCTGACAATTGTTTTAAAGAGCACAGTGGCGTAGCCAGGGATTTGAGGGTCCGGCAGGCTTGACCTCTTAGAAGGGCCTTGCAGAAATGGCAATGGCGTAATATTTAAGTTAAAAAAAGTTTCGGACACACCTTTGGGGGCCCCCTCGGTTTGGGTTTCAAAGTCGGACCACATTCCTTTTCCTAGTTACGCCACTGAACGACACGACCTAATTTTCGATTATTGTTCTGACTAACTAAATGCTGTGTACTATTGGACTGTAGTATAAATGAAAATGCAATAAAGAGTGAAAGCAAGTATAAAGACTTCGGATACACTAAGAGTTTTACTTTATCTTTTGAATTTGACTTCGTGAAGGAACACTATTATGCACCTTGGATTTCAGGATAAATATATATAAAGGTGGACCTCACTAAGTCGAATCTCTCTAAGTCGAAAACCTCCCTATATCGAATTAATGTTTAGGTTTCGGCTAAATTCCATAAGATTAATGTATTTTAGATCTCCTTAACTCGAAGATTTTTGGCTTCCAGCCTCCCTTAGTCAAATTTTCCTACGCGTTTGGGTTATTATTCTGGGGTGACATTTAAAGAGTAAAGTGGAGGAGGAAAAGGAAGGTGTTTCCTCTCTCGGGCGTGTGTCGGTATATCAAATAAAGTTGGCTTCCTTTCATATGAAACATCAGACACTGCCTCTCTTTCCTGTTTAGCCTTGTAGCCAGTATATCTGTCCCCATCCCCTATCAATCAACACCGTCCTTGGTTAATCTGCACCTATTACGCCATTTTCCATAACTTGAATACTCCGTAAGTTGAATTTTTTCCCGGGTCCCTTTGAGTTCGACTAAGAGAGATCCGAATGTATAACAATATATATACATACACACACGCTCACATGACACATAACTTGAGGCATTGTCTATTCATATCGTGACCTGATTTCGCCTCAATATTTATGACATAAAAATAAATTTAATTCACAAACAGGTTTTTGTCTAACGATTGAGGATGTTAAAAAAAAGAAGAAAAAAAAAAGTAATATAGCTGCGGGGTAAGGGGCGAATTTGATCTCGTGTTTCGGGATTTTCCTAGACACAAATGTGATATGCGTTATTTTTTATGGTGTGACATCAGTTTTGAAGGGGTAAACTTTTGCGGATGCGTTTTGCTAGTATATAAGAACACAGTGCTAATGGTCAACTGAATGCTTTCAGCTTTGTTGCTGTGGTGAAGTGGTAGCACTTGATCAATTGTTTTGAATTGGATTATTTAAAGAACGGTGAATAGTTAATACAATTAAATTGTTTTGAAAAAGTTGTACTTCTGTGCTAATTAATGAGTGAGAAACAGAGAGACAGAGAGAGAGAGAGAGAGAGAGAGAAGGGAGAGACAGAGTAAGAGACAGACAGACAGGATGAGAGAGAAACAGACAGACAGAGTGAAAGAGAGACAGACAGACAGACAGACAGAGTGAAAAAGAGACAGAGTGAAAAAGAGACAGACAGACAGGATGAGAGAGAAACAGACAGACAGAGTGAAAGAGAGACAGACAGATAGGCAGAGTGTAAGAGAGACAGAGAGACAGACAGAGTGAAAAGAGACAGACAGAGTGAAAGAGAGAGACAGACAGAGTGAAAGAAAGAAAGACAGACAGACAGAGTGAAAAAGAGACAGAGTGAGTGAGAGACAGACACAGAGAAAGAGAGACAGACAGAGTGAAAGAGAGACAGACAGAGTGAGAGAGAGAAAGACAGACAGAGTGAGGGAGAGACAGACACACAGAGAGAGAGAGAGAGAGAGACAGACAGACAGACATAGAGAGAGAGAGAGAGGTGAGAAAGGATTATGTTTTAGACAAGGACACCTCAATGGGGAACGGAAGCAGGTAAATTCAATTCATAAAAAAATCCACTATATTTCAACTTGGAAAAACAAAATTCAAAATAAAAACCAAAACAGCGGGTGTGATTCCTTTTTTTTTTTTTTTTTTTTTTTTTTTTTTCCAAGAAAAAAAAATTGTTATTAAATTGTGAATGATTTTTTGTTAAAAAATTAATCCTGTTTGAGCTAGATAGTTTTGTTCCGATTAAAAAAAAATGTTCTTAAAATCTTTTCCTTTAAACATTTTTTTTTCAACGAATGTTTTCCAACCACTTGTACAGTCGACCTTACTTAAGACTGGATACGATCGACTTTGATATTATTTACTAACGTTTTATCCGTTCAGTGCATATTCTTGTTGAAATGACGGGCAAAGAAAACCTGAAGGAGTACTTTGACGTCAATGGCTACGTCTCGGGCTTGGACGTTTTGGACGAAAAGGAGGTGTCAGAAGTAAGGGCAAACTTTGACAAGGTTCAATCGGAAATAGGTGAGTTTGAGGGGAATGGGTAAATTCTCTATATATTTTACCTTTTACCAATGTAACGCATTATATTATAGGTATAACAAATAATGATACATTAAGTGCAATACATTGGTTCTACTTATATACTATTTGTATTCCTAAACTCTTTGTTTACATCTTTTTTACACTGTCATCTTTTAACTGGTCTTTAAGATTATTCCATATCAAAGAGAACTAAAAATATTAAACTCTTTATTATATGTTGAATCAATACATTTATATATAAACATAGCTACTGAGCACATAATCATTCTTTTCATAGGCTCAATAATGAAGTTGAGTGAACAGGATAATATTTTTTATTAATTCGATGTGATGTGATTTTATCACTCACAACACCATCATATTTTTAGAACAAATGTTCTCTGTCGTATGTAGCCTACTGTCCCATATCCCATTCCCAGCAACCCTTCCATTCTTAACCTTGGCCTGGTGTTCATGGGCACCAGTGGCGTCACTAGGAGGTGCGGAGGGTTGTGGGCCGCCCCGCCCGGGTGACAACATCAAGGGCGTGACACCAAAATCTAAAATTTTAATGTGTACGATTTTATGACTAAAAGGAAATGACAAATTTATTTTTCACTTAGAAATAAATTATGAAATACAATGAAATACGTTTAACGCGAAAACATTAATACAAAAATATCAGTTAACATGCAATGATAAAACAGTGCCAACAAACTACCATAAAACAAATTAGGGAAAAAGAAAAACAGCCACACCGGAGAGAGAATTAAAAAGGCTGTCCATGAAAGAGGCAGTGTCATTTGTTTTAAATGAAATAAAGACAACTGGACTTTGACTAACCGACTCCATGGAGTAAGACAATGAGAATAAGATTTTTTTTAAAAAGTCGTTTTTCTCTTTGGAAAATTGTATATTAAATGTCTTTGAGTTAATTTTTTTTATATTCATTAAATGCGTGCAGACGGCAAACATGCATATTTATGTTAATGTTATGTACTCTAAGAAACTTCCGTTTTCTCGAGTATAGGTACTTTTTCTTTGGTAATAACCCTTAACACAACATTATCTTCACACGAAAATATTTCAGTCTTGTCGATTTCGTATAAAACGATTTTCACTGATAGATCGCATGATGGGTACGTTCGGCGGCCGAAGTAAAGTTGACACCAAGGAGTTCTATGGGTTAAATCGTGAGAGGGTGACACCATGGGTGATGCCAACCCTAGTGACGCCTCTGATGGGCACTGCACGAGACAATGGCGGACGTTAGGGTGATAGGCTCTCGTGTGTCTAAAAATAAGGATGCGACATTAGCTGACAAATCGAAATGGAAATAGGATTTAATAATACAATAATTTATAAATATATACCGTAATCTTACACGTAGGTCAGGAGAATGCCACTTACTCTCTCCACAACAAACACTTGACTGACGAATGGGTGCTGAGGCTGACCACTCATCCGAATATGTTACGTCCACTCAAGGTAGGCAGAGTACTTAGGGACTTAACTTTATGGCGGATTAAGGGGAGGGGGTGCTGATGGGGTTAAATCCAGGGACCCCCAATGATTTAAGGGCCCAAAACTTATTATGTTGTATAAAAACGGTGGCTAGACTTATCTTATATGTTACAGACGCTCCTTCTGTACAGATGATTATTGCGTCCTACGTATTTCTATGGTTTGTGTTTAGTCCTGTATTCTTACTAGAGTTTTAAATGATGATAAAGTGTTGACTTTCCTGGTTTCTTCAGGCAACCCATTCCACGCCCGAATACCGGACGGAAAGAAAGAAACTTGTATGTGTTTGTTCTTGCATATGGAATAAGAAAGGTGTTTTTATCTTTATGTCTATTTGAGGGTTGTATTAAGTTATCTTTGTGTTGTATTTCTAAATTAGAATTAATTGCCTTATGTATAATGACTAATTTACTTTTGGTTCTTCTATCCTCCAGTGTTTCAAGGTTTAATGATTTAATTAATGGTGTTACTCTTGTCAGTTTTGAATATTCTCAAGTAATGAATCTGGCAGCTCTTTTTTGGATTTGTTCTAACTTATCAATATTTTCTTTGGTGGATGGGTCCCATACAGAAGATGCATATTCTAGTATAGGTCTCACCAGGGTGAGGTAGCATTTTAGTTTTATATCTTTGTTACATTTGTAAAAGTTTCTTTTTATAAAGCCTAAGGTTTTGTTTGATTTTTTAATAACTTCATTGACATGGGGGTTCCAAGATAGTTTCTCATTTATTTTTACTCCTAAGTATTTTGCATCTTTAGTTTGGGTTAGTTCTTTTCCATGAATGAAGTATTTTGAATTTATTTGTTTCTTTTTCTTTGTTACTCTTAGCAGTTGACATTTTTCTGGGTGGAAGGACATACTCCAGTTAGTTTCCCATTTTATTAATTCATCTAAGTCTTTTTGTAAAATTTTGCTATCTTGTTCTGACTTGATTGTTCTATAGATTATACAATCATCAGCAAATAACCTAACTTTAGTTCCTGTTGAGATATTGTTGGGTAAGTCATTTATATAAATTAAAAATAGTAAGGGACCTAGGACAGTTCCTTGTGGAACTCCTGAGTTAACCTTTATTGGTGTAGATTTAGA